>CATIWK010062515.1:0-28189 GCA_949634005.1 Mallotus japonicus | reverse complement strand
CACAAATCTAACATCAAAATCCCCTAATTTAACCTAACTAATTAAACTAAAAATCTCAGAAAATACATTCTGAAATTAAAACTTAAATAAAATTTGTTAAACAACCAACTAAAACCCAATTAACACAAATATAAACTTAATCAACAATCAATCAACCAAATGACCAAAAATCAACCTAAAAAATCAACCTAATAGCAACTAAAACCTACCTCACAACAACTCAGAAATTCAGTTGATCCAGGCAAGGATCAAGCAAGCTAATTGAAGATCGAACACCTAGGGAGATGGAAGAAGCTCATGGACGTCTTGGACAGCCACCGGAGCTTCAACTGAAACAGCCCTGCATCACCAACTTCACGCTGCCAGCAAAAGAAAAGCAACAGCAGCGAGGCAGATGTCTAAAGGAAGAATTAAGCTGTCGATCAGCTGAAGGTCAGCCTCAACCAGAGAAGAGTTGCGCACAGAGAGACGAGAAGCAGACAGCAGCTTCAACTGGAAGAGCTGGTGAAGAAGACTGGCGAGGAACGATGATGGTGAAGCTGGTGGTCTGCAAGTGATCGCGACGGCAGATCCGGTGGTGGCAGGAGCTTCTGGGTGGCGGTGATGGTAGATGGCAGTGGGTGAAGGGAAGTAAAGGAGAAGAAAAGAAAGAAGGAAGAGGGAAAAGGAGGGAATTCGGGGAGAGAGAAAGAGTTTCTCTTGTATATATTTATTAATAATAATAATAATAATTCTTGACCATTAAAACAAATAAAATAACATATATGTATATATATATATACACATGTCCACACAAACATGTATATACATAATTATATATATAAAATTAAGTAAATCATTCAATAATACAACTTATATTATACACTATATATGTATAAAATGAAAACTAATAGAACGTTAATAAAATTAATAATATTTAAAACTATATTTAATATCAATTATTCAAATTAATTTACTAAATAATAAAAATTTCAAATTAATAGACTTTATTAAAACACTGCAAATCTCACATTTAAATATTAAAATTTAATAAAATTTCAGGTCTTAACAGTCTAACCCCTTATTTGGTTCAATTTCATTAAGGAATTTATTTCATTTTCAAATAAATTTTAAACAGTATTTATTTGCAAATGAATTCCAAATTCATTTGAACCAAACACATTTCATCAATATAAAATGGATTTAATGTTAAGCAATTCCACAAAACTAAGAAGTTAGAATTGGAAATGAATTTTATAAAGTTTTCATTTAAACCAAAAAACACTCACTTGGATTTGCAAATGAATTCCATAAAATTTTGTAGAATTTATTTGAACTAAACAAACTGTAAATCATAATTACATATGATTATTTGGTTTAGTTTTCTTGACTCAGTTTAGTGTTTTGGTTTACTCAATTATGTTTTTTTTAGAAGTTATATTTGGTTTTATTTTAAATTTTAAAATAAAAATTAAATAATTTGATTCTATATAAAAAAATTAAAATTTGCTAAGTTATAGTTTAAAAATAATGCCAAATTTACAAGGAACAAAGATAAATTATCTGAATTGGTAGATCATAAAACAACTCTGCCTATATGAAAATTACATTCAAAAAGTAAAAAATTAAATAAAAAGTGCTTGGAATGAAATAATTGTCTATATGATGTTCTTCAATGAAGTGAACAGTCATAATTAGCTGATGAAAAATTTTCCTCTTAAAATTAATTTCCTGGTCTTTTAATGAATTAATCTCATTGTGCTAATATCACTAACGAATCAGTCTTAAAATTTTCAAAGAGAAAGTTGAAATCCCAATTATATGGGGAAAAGTTGAGAGATTCGTTTCTTAAATATTAAAAAACAAAAAAAGTAAACTGAATCTAAGAAACTAAAGAAAAACCTATTAGTGAAAAGATAAAAAGAAAAAGAATTAGCTAGTGCTTTAAAGAAGCCAAGAAAAAGCATAGAAATTATTATTTTTTATAAGAAAAAGTATAGAAATTTTTTCTTTTTTTCCTCAACTTTTACTGGGTAGTTTAACTACCAAAATTTCTCTGCTCATCTTCCTCATTTGATAGACTTATGCACTATTTTTTCTTACCAAATTTTATTTTCTATAAAGAAAAGGCAGAAGTGCAAGTTTAGATGATTTTTTTTTTTTGTTTTTGAAATAACGTGTGGACCATGAGTTTTAGTTTTGTGGGCTCCTTGGTCAAGAAAGTTGAGAGTGAATCCTAGTCAACAACGAAGACTTTATTTAACTCCAATTCCATGAGGAAGCAAATCAAGTTACTAAAATATCTAATTCAAGCCATTGAGATAAGAATTTAATATTCATGTTTCTCCGATAGCATAATGTGATACATAATTCGAATCTGTAACATTAATTTTCACATAATTTAAAAAAAATTACCCTTTGCTGTACAATTCATCAGTATTTAGATCATTGATCTTCCTATCTTTTTTATGAGATGTGATAATGTTACAAGTCATACATTAAATACAACCAGAAAAAAAAGCTTCTTGGAAAATTTAAAAAGGAAGAATATAGACATGATTATCTGATTACTCCATATTCATATGTAACAATTACTTTTAAATTCTCAACTGAAGATATATTTCATTGCCAAGAAATTACAAGTAGATTGCTCATCAACAAAATTGTAATGCAGTAGAACATTATATTTCATATGCAACAATTGCTTTGAAATTCTCAACTAAAGATATATTTCATTGGTTGTATGCCTCCAGAAGTGTATGGATTGCTCAAGTAATATAGTCAATTAAATACAAGTATCGTTCCCCCATAGATTAATTGTTGATTGCTATATCACTTAGTTAATTATTTGTCTAAACAAATCAATTCAAATTGAAATTGAAAATTTAAACAAAACCTGAATTAATCCTAATTAAAACTAAAAACTTAAATAAAATTAAATCAATGCAAAGTTAACCAAACAAACAATCAATGATGAATCCAAGTAACAAAAATTCAGCGTTCACTTAGCTCATATATTAACTCATTAATCATTTTACTTTAAACTAAATTGAATTATGCATATGATGCTTACTACTAATACCCTTATAATTCTCCCACAAGCAATTACAGGTTAGTTTAGTTAATTCAATTATTATCCTTAATTTATAAACTCTCACCTCTCTAAGCCAAACTAATACATCCTTAGCTAAAATTAAACACAACATAAAACATACAATATTAATTATTCAAAAGGTACCTCTACTGAAGTGAGCTTGTATAACATCCCTATCTTCACCCATTATTAATATTATATGAACATATGCATCATAATAGTCTCTCATTTGAACATGTGCATTTCACATGCATTACATATCATATTTATGAAAATATAGAATATGACATAACCATGACTTGTGTGATTTATTTTTTCTAGAAATAAAGATAAGGATAGCATAATTATAATATAAGAAATTTTCAATGAATTAGTAGAATATGAAAATATAAACCATATTCTAGGAATAAAAATAGTGAAGATTAAACATTAAGGATTTAGTTGAGAAAATAATTAATTAGTTAGAAGTAATAAAGAGCAAGTATAGGGGCTAAAAAGGAATAGCTTTTGCAAAAATAAATAAAAGGGGGCTGAAAGAGAGAAAAGAAAAGAAAAGTGAGAAGGAAAAGAGAAAGAGAAGAAAGAAGGAAGAAAAAGGGGATAAATTCTAGGGTTTACTAATTTTAGCAAAGGTAAGTGATTTCATATTTTCTTATGTAATTCTTCCCTCATGACATGTCGATCATGGTAATTAGAAAGAATTAAGAGGGAAATATGTTAATTGATTTTGAAGATGAATATGGTTCTCCATGCTGAGAATTTTGGTTTACAGCTAAAAATTGCACTCTAGTTTTTATGGCAATAGATGAAGAATTAGGGGAAGTGCAAAAAATGAAACTTGTGATTTTATGTCTCATATTCATGACTTTAATAGGGTTTTTTGAAATAACAAGTATGTGAAATTCTATGAAAGTTTATTCAGGACTGGTTTAGGTAGCAGTTCCAGCAGGCTACCTGATGTTGATTGGTTATTTTGAGGATGTTAGAGAATTTTTTAGACAAAGTGATTAACATGATTTTATTCCTTTATATGTTATCTAAAATCTATTAAAACAGTTTGGTGAGATAATGTGTACGTAATGAGAAATCATTCTTGGAGTGGGGCTGACTCTACTTGCTACGTCTGCAGGCACTCTAGTTTCTCCTAGTTAATATGAGGACCTTAGAAGCTGAATTAGATAAAGTATAAAACATGAAAGTTGTCCCTTTATATGTTAAAGAAGTTAATTGAAAAATATTTTTACAATCGGACTTGTATAACATGAGAAATTCTAAACTAAATGAGACCTGCTCAAACTATTTTTGTGCAGAACATAAGTCTGAATTCAAAATTTCACCATTAATTTTGAAGAGCTTATATTGTGATTATTTTTTGATATATTTCATTCCTATATGTCTAGTTATGCATAAAAAAAAGAATCAAGTAATTTAGAACTGTGTGGTGAAAGTTATTGACTCTTAGGTCTAGCAAGGTCAAGCTATCCAATAAGGAAGAATATGTATAAATGTTAGGCTTACATGTATAGAACATATCCTAATTGCATACTAAGCATGAACACTCATTGTAGATATATTCTTGATTAAATATATGTCATATTTTAGGATCTCAAAATATTGGTAAAGCTCGAGAAGGTGATACAAGTCATCCATAAAGTGTTTGTTACCTAAGGAGGTGAGTATATACATCAATTGGATTCTAATGTGCAAATTATGTGAATATGTGAATAAGAATGTGGAATTGTGATTTGTAGCTTCACTGAAATGTGTTTTCTAAAAAAATTCAATTGAGTTGCTCTATGTCTTCTTACATGAGTAATGATGAACTATAGATTGTTTTATGCTTGTGCTTATGCGAATATACGACAAATGATAAATTTATAAGTTACAGTAATTACTTGTTATTCATTTACATTTGAACATTTTCATATGGAAATAAGAGGATGTTGTGACCAGCTTGACTAATACTTACAAATCACTAGGCAAATGTTAATGATCAAAGGATATCACTTGATTCACTTATTATATGCTGGCCAGCAAAATCAACTGTCACTTGTCACTTGTTTCACTTGAACTCGGGTGCAGTATTGTCTTGCAAGGTCACAATAAATAAAAGGAACCAAAGCATATGCATATGCAATATTTGAATGTTGTATTTTTTTTATTTTTCATTTTTTGTGAAATGATTGAGTTGTATGTTTAAAGAAGCCTTTAGAATTTAATTGATGTTTATATTCATTGAGTCGCGACTCATAAAATCAGAATTATTTTTTAGATTGAGAAGTCTAGTTTTGGGCTATTTTGAAGCATGAAGCATGGTAGTTAAAGCATGGAGCATAGGTTATCAGCCGAACCCTCACTCTTTCTCTCTGTGTAATATACATATACTGTGACACCTAACCCTATATGCACCCCTATTAGAATGTTTTCCTCAAACAACTAATAAAGAAGCCTATAGAATAAGGCAGCACTATTAAAATTTATGCCTAAATGTTAAAATCTTTAATCTAAATAGATTTATGGTTGTACTTGGTGGAATCATGTAACTATATGGAGAGTAATTTTTTTTATTATATATAAATAATCTAAACATTATAATCTCAAGTTTGCATTTAACTATATTCCATTACTTTTATATTGTTGATACTTAAAATTTTGACGGTTCCTAAAAATCTAATGATGAAGGATTCCTATCAGTCAGGCATGGGGAAAACTCCTTTGAAAGTTTTCTCAAGGGTACTTAGATCGAGAAGAAAGCTAAAAATACCCAAAATATACCAAAAGTATACCAAAATCCAAAAAAGAGCCAACCTGGGCTTGAAAAGGACTAAAAAGCAAGAAAAAACCCATGGGGACAGGTCCACGCATGAGCTTGGGTTGATGACCCACGAGTGTGGGTCATTCAACCCAATCCGTGGGTCAAAATGACCCAAATACCCTTGCGTGGGTCATGACCCAAGAGTGTGGGTCACTTCACCCAAGCTCATGGGTCAAGCCGACCCATATATAAAAAATGTTTTTTAGGGCACATTTTCCGAGTCAAACGATTATAGAGAGAGAAATCTATTGTTCCAACACTCTCTCCCTCATCTCTCTTCACTCCTAAAGCATTTGGAGCACCCGTCAAATCAAAACACTCAAACAAAATAACTTTCTCTCACTAGATTTAGACCACCTAAACCAAACCAACCACATCTTTGTTAAAGTGCGCATCAAGGGTAATAACTCGGTCCCTCTGAGGATCTCCCAATCATTTTCTAATTAAAAATTGCATTTTTATTATCTTCTTTATCTTATTTCTATTATTTTTCATCATTTTTGCATTTTTATTCATTTTGTTATAAATATTTATTATTGTGATAAAGTTGTGATTTTTATGGTGATTTGAAATTTGTGAATAAGATATGTAGAAGGAAAAGGAAGTTCGGATTGGATCCGGGAGTGTTTGCATTCATTTTGCATTTTTTCCATCATTTTTGCATTTTTTCTCCATTTATGTAAAAATGGGTATTTTAGTGTAAAGTTATCATTTTTATTATTATTTTTGCATCACTTTAATTTATTTTAATTTTTGCAGTATTTTTATTTATTTCACCATTTTTCTGTATTTTGTTTTCATTTTTATTATATTTTTATCATTTTTTGTAGTATTTATGCTTTTATGGTAAAAATGGTCTTTTTATCATAAAATCTCCATTTTTATGGTAGAAATGCTATCTTTATCATTTCAATATTTTCATTTCAACATTTTTAATTTATTTGCATATTATTTCTGTATTTTTATTATTTTTTGGTATATTTGTAATTTTTATTGCATTTATGCTTTTTATAGTGAATTTGGCCCTTTTATCATTAAGTTCACATTTTTATGGTAAAAATGTCATCTTTATTATTTTTATTATTTTATTTCTGCCATATTTTTTTATTTTTTTATTTTTTTGTGCATTTTATTTATTTTATTGCCTTTTTTCTATTTTTGTTGATTTTATATTTCTTATAGTAAATTTGGTATTTTTATCATAAAGTTCACATTTTTATGGTAAAAATATCATCTTTATTATTTTTATTATTTTATTTCTGCCATATTTTTTTATTTATTTAATTATTTCTACACTTTATTTATTTTTATTGTTTTTTTTCCTATTTTTGTTGATTTTATGCTTTTAATAGTAAATTTGGTATTTTTATCATAAAGTTTATATTTTTATGGTGAAAATATCATCTTTATTATTTTAAATATTTGTAATTGCCATGTTTATTTATTTATGCATTTACTTCTATATTTTTATTATTTTTAGTGCTTTTTGCAATTTTTATTGCATTTATGCTTTTTATGATAAATTTGGTATTTTTATCATTTTATTTAGTAAAAATTTGGAGCACAGAAATCAGAAAAACGTACCGGAGCATCTCAACTAGGTTGACACACTCTTAGCGTTAGCATCACACTTCTGTAGTCCACTATTATTAAATTAAAAATAAAAAGAAATACAAAGATCATCCAAGCTTACAAAATGAAGCCTAGTAAAGCCTAACAAAAATGATAAGAGCCTTGCTTACAATTATCTGAGCAAATAAGATGAGAACAAAATGAAGGAGAAGAACTCCACCACATTGGACAAGGATTCATAACTCCATATTTACCCAAGCAATCGGCCACTTGATTGCCTTCTCTGAAAATGTGTGAAACTCTAAAGTTCATATGAGAAATCAATTGCAAGCAATTCAACCATTTGTGACTTAGCTTCCAGGGGTCATCCTTTGAAAGCCGGTGGAAAAGAGTCACAACCCATAAAGAATCACATTCGAGCCATAAATTCGTCCATCCTTTCTCCGAAGTGATTTCTATGGCATGGATAGCTGCAGATAATTCAGTAAAGTAAGCATGAGCAGTCCCCATGCCGAAAGAAAATGCACCATGAGGGAAGCTAGTCGGAGTTCTAAAAATGCCACCCGCCCCTACTACCCCTATCATTCTAAAGGAGGAACCATCTATATTAACTTTAATCCAGGAAAATGGAGGAGGCTACCAAGAAACAAAAACCATTCTTGGAGCTTGGCTAGGAATACACGGAATATTTAGCAGTTTGAGAATGCATAGCTCGTCAATAGAGTTATACATCTTACCAAAATGAAAGAAATCAGTCTCTTTTATGGAGGTCCAAATAAAATGAAGCGCTGCATGGACATTAGGGGATTCATCGTCAAAAATTGTAGCATTTCGAGAATGCCAAATGACAACCACACCATGAACTATCGCTGAACACCAAAGGGCAGCAAGCTGGGAACTGAAACCATGCTGTATAGCATCATAAATCATATCATAAAGAGAACCAGAGGTAACAATTCGGTGCAGAAACAACATTGAAATAGCATGTCAAATAGCCACTGAAAAAGAGCAACTAGTGAATAAATGAGCTCCATCTTCTAAATGAGCTGCACATAGACTACATCTAGAAGCAAATGAAAGCCCCTTCTTCAATAAATTATTATCTGTAGGGAGATAACCCAGAATAGCCCTCCAACATATTAGAGATCGTGAAGGTGGAAGAAACTTCTTCCAAATAAAGGAGTGCCATGGAACTACAGGATTAGAAAAACATAAATGATCATAGCATCGTTTGACAGTAAGCTTGCCATCCACAAGAACTGACCAAGCACAATAGTCAGAATCTGAACAAAGAGGAGATATTGCTCAAATATTATTTTGAACCTCATCATTAAAAATGATTGGCAAATGCCAAGATCCATCAACTAGAAAAGAGGAAACCAAATCAACTAAACCACGTTGATCACTAGCAGAAATATTAAGCTGAGTAGTAATTGATGGAGTAATCCATTCCGAAGTCCAAAAATTAAGAGAAGAGTTTTGACCGATTAACCAAGAAATTTCAGATCGAAGAGATGGTTAAACTCCTTTAATTGAACACTAAAGTGAAGAATGGAAAAAAGTATCACATGGAATGCCTGAAGGATGAAAGAACCGAGAGTGAATAACCAAAATTGGATATTCCTGAGAAGTTATAAATTTCCAAGCCATTTTGTTAAGCATAGCATCATTTAGACATTTTAATTGCTTGATAACAAGCCCACCTTCTTTGACTGGGAGACACGTAAATTTTTATGGCACCATCACTAACTTTTTCTCATTCACTAAGCCAGTCCATAGGAAATTCCTCATATTGCATTCTATTAAAGATAAAAGAGATACAGGCCACTTCTAAATTTCAAATGAATGCAAGAGCGAGCTAGTGATCACAGATTGAATTAGAGTCATCCTCCCAGCCATAGAGAGGGTCTTCCCTTTCCACTTAGAGAATTTATTACAAACCTTGTTTACAAGAGGTTGTAACCATCTCTTTTTAAGTGCACCCAAAAACAAGGGGACTCCTAAATACATAAAAGGCAATGAGCCTTTTTTGATGTCCACCACCTGTCGAAGCTTAAAAATTCGAGCAATCGAAATAGAAGTACTAAAATAAGCTTTAGATTTAGTCCAATTCACCAATTGGCCAGAAAGATTCCCATAAAGAGTAAAAGTGTCATTAATGGCCTTTATATTGTGAATAGTTGCTTTGGTAAACAGAAGCACATCATCATCATACAAGAAGTGTGATGGAAAATAACTATTTTGCATATGATGCATAGGAATTATGGAACCTTGATCAACCTTAGCAGAAAGCAATCTTCTAAGAAAGTCCTCAGCCAAACAAAACAAAAGAGGAGACAAAGGATCGCCTTGGCAGACACCTCTGGAATAAGAAAAATACCCTTGAATTCTGCCATTGATCATAATTGACAGTCTGGAAGAGGAGAATAAAGAAAGAATCCAATCTCTAAAAGACAAAGAGAACCTGAAAGCTTCCAAAACATCAAGCAAAAAACTCCAGTCCATAGTGTCAAAAGCCTTTCTAATATCAATTTTCATTGCCATATTACCTCCAAAACAGGATTTATGCATTAGATTCACCCCTTTTAAAGCTCCTACTATACAGTCTGAGATGCTTCGATTTTTTAAAAAATCCAATTGATGGCAAGAAATAATTCTAGTAGCAATTATAGCCAGTCGGTCTGCTAAAATCGTAGTAACAATTTTAAGACAGAAGTTACTAAGAACAATATATCTAAATTGCTCAATACTAATAGCATCAAACACTTTGGGAATCAAAATCATAATGCTGGAATTCATACCTGAAGTGATAACTCCAGAATGGAAGAAGCTACAAACAGCAGCACACACATCAAATTTAACCACATCCCAAAATGATTTGTAAAACACACCTGTGAAACAATCTGGGCCAGGAGTACTATACGTATCCATATGAAAAACTGTATGCTTAATCTCATCAGGAGTTGGGCATTGAAGCAGAGCCAAATTTTCCTCATCACTAACTATAGGAGGAACGACCGAAGTAACGAGCTCAATATTAGAAACCACCGAAGAGTCCGCTTTGAATAAATTTTAGTAAAAATCCAAAATGTGATGCTCAATGCAAGATGGATCATCAGAAATCACCCCATCCACCTTTAGATGATGAATGCCTTGCTTTGCTTTTCTCCTAGAAAATTGTTGGTGAAAGAAAGCAGAATTACGATCCCCTGCTGCAAGCCATTTACTTCTGCTGCGCTCCTTAAAAAATATTTTTTTGCTGCTTTAAACATCTATCCAATTCTTCATGAGCTATCAATTACTCTCTAAGCAATTCATCTGAAATGCCCAATGTAGAAATTTGAGATTGAATAGCTTCCAAAGAGAAGCTTGCAGAATTAATATTAGCCTCAAGATGCCCAAAAATATCCCGATTCCAAATTTTTAAAGCATATCGCAACCATTTCAATTTGACACCCAAAATTTGCATAGGATGAAGACTGTCAATCGATAAATTCCAAGAAGAGGAAACCAAGTCTCGAAGGCCTGGATGAGTGACCCACATTGCTTGGAATCTAAATCTAGAAATAAAATTTTCATGAAGCACACAATTGAGCAATAATGGCAAATGATTAGAATGATGTCGAGGCAAGACTGAGCAAGAAACACTGTTATAATGATAAAAAAAAAGTGAATATTTGCCATGGCCGTATCTAGCTTACTGTCAACCTGAGCACTACCATGCCTTCCATTTATCCATATGAAATTGGCACCATAAGAAACAATTTCTGAAAGCAGACAATCATCAATGAAAGAGCGAAATTCTCGATAAGGACCTAGAGCCGGAGTCTTCCCCGTCTTCTCATGAGCCCCTAAAATTGAATTAAAATCTCCAAGAACACACCAACTTGAAGAAAAATTAGTGGAAAGAGAAGTAAGATCATGCCAAAGATGCATACGTCTATTTCTCCAAACACTACCATACACAAAAGAAATTCTCTGCAAGGAATTATTTAGATGAACATCAAAAGTAATATGTTGCTCATGAATATGCATAAAAGTAGGAGTTGGGTTACCACCTTTGCATAAAATCCAAATAGAAGGTAAATCATGATTATTTTTAGCAAGTAAAAATAAATCCAGTCTATTCCAAAAGGAGCTAGGAATAGAAGAGAAATCAACCATTGGTTCCACCAAACAAACATAGTCCGGAGAATATTGTCTACAAAAAGAAACAAAAATACGTTGGGTATTAGAATTATCCATTCCTTGACAATTCCAAAACAGTAGCTTCATAAATTAAGCTTGTCAGGTTTTCTGGCTACTCTTTTAGAAAGAGTGACTTGATACTTGTGTTTTAGAGATTTTTTCCTAGTGACAGTCTGCCACTGTTGATCTTCCATGTCTACATCATCTACCTAGGAGATTTTATGATCATCAGCATCATCTTGTTCATTCTGGTGATCATCATGCAGCGGAATATTATGAAAATCATCCGGTGTTATGGACGAAACCGAGACTGAGGCAACAGCAATGTTAGAAGAGTCCATAACATTACTGGAATTATGCAGAGTCTGACGTTCAATGCGCACAACATCCTGAACTGAAGCTGAGACATCAGGTGCAACTACATCCAAACCCAAAGGTACATTTGCCATAATCTGCTCATTTTGACCTGAATTATCATTCTAAGGTTATTTCTTTGAGGTACCATCATCATCTTTCTCCAAAAGAGGAAGAACAACCAAATTCGTATCCGGAGGGATAGTTTCCATGATGGCATATAAATGATCAAAGGCATTACGAACCGGAATAACATTAGGTTTAGTCATTTTAGGTTTCCAGACTTTCTGTATTATTTCCTTGAGAGGAGGTTCATGTATGGTGGTGGACTTAGAATTCAATCGATAAGATTTAGCATCATGACCAATTGCAGAACAAGAATTACAAAATGCTGGGAGGTTTTCATAAACAACCTCAACAAAGAACCTCTTCCCTATGCGTTCAACAAGGAGATTTTCAGGCAACGGGGTGGATAAATCGACATCAACTAAAACACGAGCATAGTGACCAAAATCACCTTTGATAGTTGCAGCATCTAATTTTAAAGGAACACCAACACCTCTTGTTATAGAGGTTAATATTTTCGAGTGCCAATATTCCTAAGGCAGTTTGTAGAACCGGACCCATATCTGAGAATTAGAAGATTTTTATGCCATTGGATCAAAGTCAGTCTGCCATGGCTGTAATCGAAGGATACTCGCTTGAGAGCAATCATACCTCGACTCCAAACTAATATTTTTTTAGAACAGGAATTTAGAATTACATTGTAATACCCATGACCCAAAGAAATAAGTTTCCAATTGGAAGTCAATCCCTAAACCGAGGTAAGTTTACGTTTCAGATCATCCAATTTCCATGGAGATTCGCCTTTAGATAAAACTATGTGGGCAATTAATGCGAATTGATAGACTTCAATCTGCTGTTCATAGACATCTTGATCGATTCTGATGGCAATATAGCCCCCTTTGTCCATTACAGGCGGAACGCTTAAGTCTGTCGACGATGCATCAAGAACTGCTGCTGAAGAGGAGGCTTTAGTAATGGCAGCATATGATGGCTTGGCCATTGTAAACAAGTCTTTATGGCTTGGGAAGTCCATAATCGGAAAAAAGATGGCTAGGCGGCGCCGCCCGACGAGCAAGGTTTAGGTAGAGTCAGGAAAAGCAAGGACTCTCAGGTTTTCAGAGAAAACCTAGAGCGACTCAAACTTAAAAAGTTGACTTTTCTTAGGTATTTTATAAAAACATCACCTTTTATTTGAATCTTTATTTTTGCATCTTTATGATTTTTATTAAATTTTTGCCACTTTTGTCATATTTATGCTTTTTATGATAAATTTGATATTTTTATCATAAAGGTTATATTTTTATGGTGAAAATATCATCTTTATCATTTTAATTTATTTATTTCTGCATTTTTATTCATTTGTATTTATATTGCTGTATTTGTATTATTTTTATTGCATTTATGCCTTTTAGGGGTAAAGTTGTCATTTTTATCATAAAGGAGATATTTTTATGATGGAAATGACATCCCTACCACTTTATTTACTTTTAATTATGCATTTTATTATTTTTATCATGTTAATTTGCACTCTTATTATTTTATTACTCCTTTTGATAAATTTATTATTCTTATCATAAAATCCTCATTTTTATGGTGAAAATAATATTTTTATCACCCTTTTATTATTTCAATTGCATTATTATTATTTTTATTGCATATTTATTATCTTTTTCATTTTTATTACTTTCTTTGATAAACTTATTATTTTCATCATAAAGTAAATATTTTTATGGTGGGAATAATATTTTTATCATTTTGTTTGTACTTTTCCATTTCTAATTTCTCACTATTTATCCCATTATGAAAATCTTACCTTTTAAGTAACAAAAATGATGACTTCACATTAAAGTACCTAAATTCCAAAATCTTGCATCATGCATACATTAGCATCCTTGTTTGCTTATGTGTTTAATTATTCCTTCATTTCCAATTATGAATGAATGGAATATATTAAATTGTCCTACATGTGATGTGTGCTTGTATGTGTGTGAAAGCTAACCTCTATTTTGCAGGATTATTAGAATAGGTTTATTTTATCCCTTTTTATTATTTTAATGTAATTAATAGAATAGGCTTTTCCAAGGCAATGTAATCCTTAATCCCAATTCCCCCCATTTATTTTTCTATTTTGGATGTATTTATTAGAATAGGCTTTTTCTCGGGTTGTAACCCTTAATCCCTTTCCCCGTTTTTATTTTGCTTATTTTCTTGCTTATTCTATTATTTCTTGCATGCTTGTGTACTATGTGCTTACTTACATGATCATTTGCTTGGTGGATGCTTGCTTGTTTATTTATTTTGTGATGTATGCTCATCAATTCAACTATCACGTGCTTTATTTCCATTTAAATTGATCAATGCTTGAGTGTGGTAAAAATGCATTATAAAACCAAAATTAGTGAAGTAGTGAATAAATAAGCAATATGTATAATAAAGAAACAAGATGAGTAACTCCTACCCCTCGAACCCGAACTCTCTGGTTATGGAAGTGATTTTTCACTTCTTCCCGATTCAAGTCGGGTGGCGACTCCAAATCTACATGGCCTACTCAGGCAGACCCTCCAATAAACAAAAACAAATGGAAATCTAGTAGATAGTTGTCATTTAGCCTATGTGCCCCGATGCTATAAGATCACAGATCCTCGTGATCCTGTACTGATCACTTGTTTTTGGTGACTCCATTGGGGACTACTAATTCGAGGGGTACGAATGAAAGATTGTTTCTTATTATACAGAACTTGTTTATTCACCTTCACAACATCATAATTGCATATCATTATACTCACCACATGCACCTTGATCCCTAAACCCTCGATTATACTGAATGACATTGCCACCATGATTCCACTTGAGTCACGGGGCGTCGAAGATTAGTATTATCACCTTTAGCCTGTACTCGATTATGAAAAGCTATAAGGCTTAAAATGACGCGACCTGGCTCCCAAGTCCAAAATGGGATATAGTTTTTCTAGAGTAGGTAAAAGAATGCTAGACTCTATGACCGGACTCTATAACATTAGTCATATGGGGGCATTCTCACTAAAGGAGCCCAAGCCGTAAGCCCGACACAGCTCATATAGATAAACCAGTAGAAATCTCCCTTAGGATCCCACCTAGCTTTTGTATGCTATCCTTGTCTTGATGGCGTCTGTTTGACCTAATATTCACAAATGATATGACATCTCTAGTATCTGCAACCATTTGTTGTCATTATGCCAGTCTTTATAGACTATCCACGCTTAGGCTCGTGTGATCGTCATTTACCTTGTGTAAGCCTGATACACAAGGAATGACAAGAATCATACACCTCAGTTTGGATAGTCCGTAAGGGCCGACAAACAGTGACACCTTTTAATGATGGAACCTATAGAAGTCGTCCATTTTTCCTTATCAGATCAAGTGGATGAATCAAGAATTTAACTAGATTGTGGACACTCATACTGAGAGAATCAAATTGTAAACTATCAAACAAAACATTCATGTCTCTTGGTAAACACATCGAATATCGATAAGAGTGGCACGAACTTGGATCCCTTATGTTGGCTATAGTCCGTACGCTCGCGGGCGCACACGAACTATAGATGCCATTTGTGACCCGATAATTGGCCTCTCATTGACATTGTGTAGTTACCTTGAGTACATTTGGGCATTGCTCCCTAGTTTACTTCTTGAGTCCGATCATCATGAATGGAAACAGCCTAGTCCAAGAGCAGAAACATAGTCCCTGATGGCTATGATTCAAAAACCCACCTAGGACAGAATTCTCTACCACGTGGAGTAATAAGGTTGGAAGGAGAGATTGCTTGTGCTTGGTTTGTTCATTTTGTAGGTTTTACACTAACCCTGTTTATTCGTTTTCCTTCCTCATGCATACATACATGCACATAGGACATTTCATCATGTGTTAACTCATGATCTTCTTGCAGCCATTTTGCATTTACCATATTAGCAAGGTTATAACTATCACACCATGCATACATGCTAACCCTTCTCTTTTGCAGAATTCATCATATCACGCACGCATGCATCATTTCTCTTGTCACCCTAACATGCATACTTGTGAAAAACATAGCTCTTTGAAAGTCTCGTAGACTCAAATCTGCTAAACACACCAGTACTAGTCTTATCATTCCTATGAACGATCCAGCTTAAGAGATAATGGCTTATAACACAGAAGAACAGTTGAAAGATACTCTTAAGAAACTGATGAGTGACGAAACTCTCTCTAACTTTCTACAGAAAGAGATGAAAGCCACAATAGAATAGATGATCTGTGAGAAAGGAGAACAGTGAGAATCTTCTGGCTTAGTTAATACGAAGATTGATAGAGGAAAAAATAAAGTGCCCACCCCGGGATTGTTCATTGAAGATGATGAGTATTACTAAGCTATGAGAGGGACATTCTCCCAGCCAACTGCTCCACCTGTCAATCTGACTAAGTCTAAGCCATCGGAGTAGGTTAAGATATTGGTTAATAGGATGGCTCAGCTCGAGTTCTCACTAAAAGAAAAGAGCGCCATAAGAAGCCGTGATTACATCGACACTGTTTAAGGATGAACCTCTGCTTGAGGATTTCAAACTCCCAAACTTCACTAAGTTCAATGATACTGGGGATCGTCGGGTCCACTTAAGACAATATGCTACTTTCATGGCTTCTACGAAGCTAACTAAATCTCAAATTGTGAAATTTTTCTTTACTTCGCTGGAAGAAGGGCCTAGGGCATGGTTCTTCGACTTGGAAGATGAGATCAAGAATGACTGGATGCTTCTCATGTAGAAGTTCATTAAGCAGTATGAATACAACACCCAGCTGGATGTCACGAGATATGACTTGGAAATTACAAGATAGAGAAGCGGTGAGAGTTTCTCAGACTACATCGCTCGATGGAGAGGAAAAGCTGCCTTAATGAGGGATAGACCTTTAGAGGATGAACAAATAGAGATGGTAATCAAAGGAGCCTTGCCTCAATTCCGCAAGCAAATGTTATTTGTCCACTACCCTACCTTCAAAGTACTTCACCAAGCTGGTATCAGAATTAAAGATGAGGAGATCTCTCAACCCAAAATCCCTACTGAAAATCAACACAGCCTACTCAGAATACCCGTTCCACTGAAGCAAACCTAACCGTCAATGCCCTGAGAAACCACAGGTACTCAAACTTCAGCCTACCCGTATCCAAAGTTTTCTAAAGACTCCAGTAAAAAGGCATCCTCAAACCTCTTGAACTAAGACCTTTACCAAACCCATTACCACCTAGTATCAATCCCAACCTTTACTGTTACTTCCACCAAATGCCTGGCCATAATACTGATGACTACTACATCTTAAAAGATCGAATCCAAGACCTCAAAGACTCTGGCAAGATCAAAGATCCTGAAAAGTAACCCAATGTCAGAACTAACCCTCTACCAAACTACATGCCACCACCAGCATCTTATGCCATCTCTTCGGGGTTGCCTGAGTCCTTTATCGAAAACTAAAAAGGCTGACAAAAATGGAAGAGGAAATTAAGAGGGCCAAAATAAGGGAGAAAATATTATGACCATGGGCAATTTTTAGTGTATTTATCTTTATGTGTAAAGAAATATCAACTGCAGTTAGTGATTATTTAAGTAATAATATTATTAGTGAAATTGAAGTGTGTGTTTAATTTTGGTGAAATGTATTTTGAATGTTATTTTGGTGTATTATAAGCTAATTGTTGCAAAAGATTAACCCTATATTAATATAGTTTATGTTAATTGTCATGAATGGATTGTGTTTGATAAAATGTGTACAGGAATGCATACATCATTTGAACTTCCAGAATTTTAGTAACCAAAGATAGTTTCTTTCTATTAGTAATAACCCTTAACATGAACTTTTCAATGCTATGAAATCCAACTTGGATTAAGCATATAAAGATTGATCCTGTTTTTTAACTTACTTGGGGTAAACTATAATGACTGGAACATGTTTGATAAAATGTCTAAAAGAATACAATCTTTTAGAAATAAAATATGCTTTTAAGGCTATTAACAATATCCAAAAGTGATCTTCTTGTGATGCTGAATTGACATTGAACATGCTAAATATCCCTTAATAAATATGCAAAATAATACAATAAAACATTGAAAAAGGAAGCCATGTTTCCATCTTAAAAAAAATTCAAAAGAGGTACAACATGTGTGTTGTTTTCCCAAAATACAAATGTGTGTCACTATCTCTAGACTCATGTTCTGGTTGAGTAAATAAAAAGCTAGAATTAGCATAACTAGCCAATAAAAGATTGTTTGCCTCAAATTCACAAAAAAAAAAAAACAAACAAACAAAAAAAATAACACAAAATAACATTATAAGTTACAAATTTAAGGTTTAAAATATATCCCCAATTTCACATTGCCTCTGTGAATTCAAGTTATATCTGTCACTCAAATCTAACTCTTTTTCTTAGACCTTGAGTTGTTGTTTGGCTAGATTGAGTGTTGATTACGTCTTCAGCTGATTCAATGTGGGATTCCTTAGGATTTTTTGAGATGTTGCAGGCTTTGATTTTGCATTTCTTGCTTTATGAAAAAATACATTGACAAAAATTAATATGCTAAAATTGAAATGGGAATCATTCACATTTTTAGCCTAAAAAAATATAACCTACAGAGCTGATCTAGTAATATATTTTTTTCCATTTTTCTTGAAGCCATCTTCATTTTATGACATAAATTGGGGCTCAGGTTCATTACCTAGTCTCCTTTTCATTTCTTTACAGGTGACCCTTGTGAACTTGTTTTTGGTTACAAAATATCACAAAATTATAAGTGATATAGCAATCTTAAAGTAGGCTAAGAATCCAATAAATTAAAAAAAAAACCCCCCACATTGATAACTATAGTTCCTATTGCCAAATATGTGTACACTTCATAACCTCTTGGAGGTTGTGAATGAAGTCCTAGAATGTACTATCTCTTAGGATGCTGCCTTTGAACGTATGCATTTGTGCTCATCAATTTATCAGGATTACCAAATCTCAGAATGGATCTCTCAATCTCATTGAGTTGGCTATCAAATGTTGATTGAGATGAAATAGACTGAGAATGAAATGTTGTATTATATTTTTCCTTATTGAGGTTCATTTCTGTTAGGCTTAGGTTCATCTCTGTTAGGCTCAGGTTTGTTTCTCTCAGTCTCTGGTTCATTTCTCGTAGGCTCATCATTTAGTAGCTCAACTCTTTCTTCAACACCAATAGCCTCTTGTGTATTCTGATTTGATTTTCTTTTAACAACCTATAAATCATCAATTTAATATAAATAAGCTTCATAAAACATGAAATAACTATAAATCTACCATACATAAAAGATTTAAATATAATTCAACTGGTAGTTTAGACAATCTCATCCTACTTCTCCTTCGAGGTCCTGAATCACTAACCTAGAATGTCAACAAGAGTCAGTTAGATTGTTTCACATTCAAAGAATAAAAAATAAATAAATAACATTAAGCACATACCTTGCTTTGTGATGCATTTTCTTTCAAAGATGGACATGTCTTCTTATTATGCCCCTTCTAAAAGCATGCTTGACATGTCATCATGCTCCCTTTCCTTGATAACTTGTAGCCACTTCCATGTTTACCCTCTTCTTTTCTTTTATTTCTAGCAGGTTAACTAGGAATCTTTTTATAAGGAGGAGGTTATAGAGGATCAATTCCTCTCTTCTCCCAAAACTTAGGACCATTAAGTGGCTGCATTATGTTCCCATAAGCTGCAAGGTATACAGACTTACTATAACGGTTATGGGCATATGCAAAAGGGTCCTGTTGAAGATGGCTAATTGCATAAATAGCTTGGGGGGCAAGCGATTCCAGTTAGATACCATTTCAAGCATAGCAAGTCTTGCCTTCCAAATTCATAACATAAGTATCTCCTTTTTTTTTACTACCCCAAATCCTGAATCACCATTCCAAGTCAGTTCACATTCTCTACTTTCCTTTATGCTTTCATGTAGTTTCTTTCTGATTCTAGTTCCAAAGTCACCAATCCATTTGTCCACCAACTCTCTGTTAGTAACTCACCTCCTCTTCGCCATTTTTTAAATTTCTTTAAACATTGGCAGACATTCTCTATTCTAGCTTCAATTATTTTTCCATTTAAATTGTCTTAACCACTTTAAAATTCTAAGGAAAATCCGGCAGAGTCTCCTCTTTACCAGGAACAAACTAAAAACCTATAAAATATAAATAACACTTCCAATATAATATATCAACCATGACTGCTCCAATATCACCATAATCTCCAACATCTCAACTCAAGTATATATCAAATACATATTATAATGCAATATAAATACCAATACAAATACAATAGCAACAATTCTTCCAAACCACTATTGTGTCTAGATTAACTAAAATTATTTCACAAATATTAATAATATTACAATAACCTACATAAGCAACCGATGAAGAATGAGTCCAATGTAGAGAAGAAGAACTAATAGTAGACTCTCAAGATCTTCGAAAAATAGTTGAGGGGAGTCAGACCTCACTGACTAAGTTCATATAAAGAAATGCATGTTGTTTCAAAAATATCATTTGTTAAAATAATTTATAGAAATATAATATTTATAATTTATATTTAAAACCATTAGTTTACCAAAATCATATTTATAAATCTAAAAGAATTTTGTAAAATCTCATAAACACCTTTAGAATAAAATAACTTTTTATCTAAAATGTCTTTAATTGGAAAATTATGGTATAACCCTAAACCATAAATCTAATAGCCATTTGGCTCTCTTAATCCAATGATTGCTGGTTCCCGAGAGCTAAGAATCAACCGAGATTCCAGCCGCAGTCCATCACTTATTCTAAATATTTATTGGCAGTTCCAGAGAGCTAAGCATCAACCGAGCTACCAATCCCAGTAAATAATTAATCAAAATACACTTGAGAGCTATGCATCAATCGAGCCTTTAAATACCATACGCTTGAGAGCTATACATCAACCAAGCCTTTCAATACCATACGCCCGAGAGCTATACATCAACCGAGCCTTTCCATACAATATGCCTAAGAGCTATGCATCAACCGAGCCTTTCCATCCAATATCCAATCAAGTGCCCAACTCAAGGATCAATACTAGTGTGCACACTATCCTGCTGACACCCATCAAGTAGCCCATTCTACCAGTATTTTCCAAAAACTCTTTACATAAATAATGTGCAATAAATTTTACAGAATGCCATAAAATAAAAATAAAAATATTCTTGTTTATCCTCTACAATAATATCTTTACCATAAATCATCATATAAACAATAATAATAACATTATACCTTAATAATATTCAAAACATAAATAATATCTCAAATTCAATATTTCTTAACTACTAAACTTAACATACACTTCAAAATATTAACTTACAAGTGGAGCGAGCTTGCTGGCGTGTCCTCATCCGTCTAGTCTCCAATGTTCCTGCTATGGTATTCTCTGTAATAAATAATATTTATTTAAAATATATGCATATATACATATATAACAAATAAATTCATAACAATTCCCAAAAACTCTTGAAAAATTACGAAAATTAAGAAATTAATAAAATTGACTTAAAAACACCCTAAATATGACATTTGATGCTAATGGAATTTATTTTTGTGAGTTAACACAATTTAAATGGAAATTGGGAAATTTCCACCAAAACACTTCCAGGATTTTTATCTCAAAATCCATGAGGAATCAGACCTAGCTCCAGTTACAAAAATTAATCCTCATAATTTATACTATTTATTAAAAAAATCACAATTTTTTGGGCTGGTCACTATTCCTCACCGGAGTTCGGTTAGGACTCGCCAGATTTTCTTGTCAAAAAATGTTACTTACAAAAAACAGACATATCCACATGTTCACAATATTAAGGGAAAGCTAAATACATGATCAAACATCTAAATTAACGATCGGATTATTATATCGGTTCAAAAATAGAAACTTACCGATGAAGCTCAAATGGCAACACCCGAACGCGTGGTTAGTCTCTAAAGACTCCTGACAGTGAGAGCAACTTTTTAGTAGAGATCACAATAGCTGAAAGTCGCCGGAGATGATCTATCACCGAAAAGTATGTGACCAAAAAATTTCAAAGCTCTAACTGATTAAAATCAGGTCATTTTCACAAAATAAAAATTACTAGCATGTTAAGGAGGTTAAGAAGTGTCCGTGATTAAAATTTTGTGATGATCGAAGGTCGTTTGGTAGCTGATCAAAGAGGAAAAGGGCGATAGGTGTTACAGTGTGACAATCGGGAGAGTTTAGGGAGTTTTGAGCTTTTTTGTGTTTGCAACCAGCTATATCTGAAGAGGAAAAGGAAAATAACCACTTTGGTCCCCATATTTCTTGAAAATTTTTTGTTTAATCCTTCCATTTTAGAATCTAGATGATTGCTAGCAATTAAATGATTTAATTACTTGTATACTAGAAAATTGCTAGCAACTAACTGTGTTAACTCCAGCCAATGACTCAACAACCACTTAACAACCCAACAACAACCTAGTAACAATAGTAACATATAAATATTTATTTAAATAAATTATGGGCTGTTACGTTCTTTCCCCTTATGAAAATTTGTCCTCGAATTTTAAAATCTTACCTCAATTTCCAAACAAGTAGGGATATCAACCACACATGTCTGCCTCTGTTTTATGTGTAATCTTCTACAGTGTGATTGCTCTACAACACCTTTACCATGGGAATCTCTTTAGTGTAGAGCTGGCGAACTTACTGATCCATAAGTGCCACAGGATACTCCTCGTAAGACAAATCCTCACTAAGCTCCATTGTTTATTACTGAAGAATGTGAGAGAGATCAGAGATGTAGCTTTTCAACTTAGAAACATTGAATACTGGTGAATCTGTGACAACTCTGGCAGCAACACCAATCAGTAAGCTACATCACCAACTCTTAAACGAATCTCAAAGGGTCCAATGTACTTTGGAGCTAGCTTTCCCTTTTGACCAAATCTCATTACTCCTTTCATTGGCAACACCTTCAAAAATACCATGTCTCTAACAGAGAATGATACATCCTTTCTCTGAGGATCTGCATAGTTTTTTTGTCTACTAAAAGCTGTCTTCAACCTCTGTTGGATGATAGGTTTCTTCTCTAAAGTCACTTGTACTAATTCTGGTCCCGTTAGTTGCCTCTCTCCAATTTTCCAACATAAAGGAGATATACACTTCCTACCATATAATGCTTCATATGGAGCCATCTCAATACTTGTATGATAGCTATTGTTATATGCAAATTCAATCAATGATAAGTGTAAATCCTATTGACCCCAAAGTCTGACACACCAAAGTCTGTCACATATATTCTTAGCATATCTTCCAATGATTGAATGGTCATCTCTGACTAACCATCTATTTAAGGATGAAAAGCTGTGCTAAAGTCAAGTTTAGTACCCAATGCTTTATGCAACTTTTGCCAAAAGACTAAAGTGAAAATAGCTCCTCTATTTGACACTATACTCTTTGGTGCCCCATGTAGGCATATAATTCAGTTGATGTATAACCTGGCCAACTTATCTGTAGGATAAGTTTTCTTAATTGGCATGAAGTAAGCTGACTTGGTTAGTCTATCAACAATTATCCATATGGCATCATAGTTGCTTAATGTAGGAGGCAATTCAAAAATAAAATCCATTGCAATCATGTCCCACTTCCGTTCGAGAATGCATAACTGTTGCAGCAATTTTGAGGGTCTTTAATTTTACAATTTCACCTGCTGACATATAAGACACCTGGATACAAACTCTGCAATGTCTCTTTTCATTCCATTCCAGCAATATGTATCTTTCATATCATGATACATCTTAGTAGAACCTAGATGAACTTATAAGTAGAAAGGTGTGCCTCTTCCATAATCTCTTTTCTCAAATCATCCATATCTGGCACACATAACCTAATGCCCAAACATAGTACACCCTTATTATCAATTACAAAGTCTTGAGACTGACCTTGTTAAACTTCTGTCATTATTCTCTATAAGTGTGGGTCCCTTCTCTGAAATGCCTTAACTTTATCTAAGTACACTGATCGTACTCTAAATAGAGCCAAAAGACATTTCTTGGTTACCTTCCATTGCAACCTCTGATCAATTAGCTTATGCAATTCCTTAATGATTGGCGTCCTTTCCGTGCAAATGTGAGCAAGGTTTCCTACTGACTTTCTACCCAACGTGTTAACTACCACAATAATTTGACTCGGATGGTATATAATAGAGCAATTATAGTCCTTTAGGAGTTCCGTCCATCTTCTTTGCCTCAAGTTCAAGTCTCTTTGCTGGAAAATATACTTTAAGCTCTTATGATTGGTGTATATTTCACAAGTTATATCATACAAGTAATGCCTCCAAATCTTCAATAGAAATACCACAACCGCCATTTCTAAATTATGAGTAAGATGGTTTTGCTCGTGCTTCTTTAACTGACGTGAAGGATAAGCAACCATTCTTCTATTTGGCAATAATACACAACCCAATCCTACTTGAGCAGCATCACAATATAATTTACACCCTTCATTCCCTGAAGGTAAAGTCAGCACCGGAGCTGAGGTCAACCTATCCTTGAGCAACTAAAAGTGCTACTGGCATTTATTAATCCACCTAAACTTGGCATTCTTATGGGTTAACCTTGTTAAAAGTGCAGCAATCTTGGAGAAATCCTTTACAAATCTCCTATAGCAGCCAGTTAAACCCAGAAAACTCCTTAATTTAGTGACTGTTGTGGGTCTCGGCCACTCTGTAATAGCTTCAATCTTTTTAAGATCCACTTGTATACCATCTTTAGATACCACATGGCCCAAAAATGCCACTTGGTCCAACCAAAACTCATATTTTGAGAATTTGGCATACAATTGATGCTCCCTCAAAGTCTGAAGCACCATTCTCAAATGCATGACATGTTCCTCTTCACTCCTTCAATACACTAAGATATCATCAATAAACACTATTACAAAGCAGTCTAAGAATGGCTTAAACACCCTATTCATTAAGTCCATAAAAGCTGCTGGGGTGTTAGTCAACCAAAAGGACATTATCAAAAATTCATAATGGCTATATCTAGTTTGAAATGTAGTCTTAGGTATATCTCCACTTTTGATTCTCAATTGATGATACCCTGACCTCAAATCAATTTTAAATAAACACCGAGCTCCTTGAAGTTGGTTAAATATGTCATTAATCTTCGAAGAGGATACTTGTTCTTGATGGTGACTTTGTTCAACTACCTATAGTTAATATAAAGTCGAAGACTACCATCTTTCTTCTTCACAAATAGCACTGGTGCCTCCCAAGGAGATGTATTGAGTCTAATGAAACCCTTATATAGTAACTCTTGTAACTGCTCTTTAAGCTCCTTCAACTCTGCAGGTGTCATCCTATAAGGTGGTACTAGATACAACATCGATATAGAATTCTATCTCTCTTTCTGGTGGCAAGCCTAGTAATGCTTCAAGAAAGACAACAGGAAACTCACACATAATTGGCACATTCTCAACTACTTTCTCATTTTCCTTTGTATCTTTGACCATAGTAAATAGCCTTAACACCCTCTTATAAGCATCTTCCTAGCTGTGATTGCAGAAATGAGATTCTGAGGCATTGAACTCTGATCACCTCTGAATCAAAACTCCACATCATTTGAAATTCTGAAAATCACCTATTTCTCTCGACAATTCAATGGGGTATAGTGTTGAGCCAACTAGACTATTCCCAAAATCACATCATATCTAATTAAATTAGATCTGCCAATAACTGTCTACCTTCTACCAATACTAGACAAGATTTAAAACCTATATTTATTTCCAACTCGTCACTGAAGGGAGTTGCTACAGATAATGGAATTAACAACTTGGATGGTTGCCATTCCATATATAGTCGTCCCTCATTGAAGGCAGATAGAAATATCTCAAGGATCGCTCTTTAAACTCCAACCGTGTCATAGTAGTCACATATGGCTAGATTAACTACATAAACCAATCTTGAGTTGTAGCTTGAACTGACAACTTCACAATCATTATCCTTGAATAATCTGTGTATCTTATCCTTATCCATAACTCAATTGTGTTGATAAAATCCAAACCATCTATTGATCCATCAAGATGAACTCTACCCATCCTAGAGTTCAAAAGTGTTGCATCAACATTTGACATCTCCTAATTCCTCCATTCAAGCACCTGTTGAACAATTGGCATGCTTGGTTAAGTGCTACAAAGCCTTTATTAATTCTTGCTACTTCAAGAATACATGCTGCAACTTCTAGTTTCAAAGCTGCTCGCTCCACTTGTGATAGCTACTCTGGCCTCTCAACTGCAGTTGTCTCTCACTTACCCCTACGCCAGACAGGTGGAGTAAGGGCTGGAACTAGATTTAGAACTTCATCTTGAAAGGACTTCTTATCATTATATGTTGTTTCGCTAGTAGGGGCAGTTCACGTTCGTCTCATTTTAAAAGACGCATAGATCAACAAGAATCCAAGAAATGATAAGGAAACTGATATACACGCAGAATTTTACAAGCAATGATAATAACAAAAGACATTTATCAACCTAAATACCACTATAGTTTCAAGAAAAGACAGACAACAATGACCAAAAGAATAGAAAATCAACCATTAGCTCTTATACCAACCTTGTTATGACCCGAACTCCAAGGGCACGTGACCGGTATTAGGAAATGGAAAAGCGTGAAGCTTCCGAATTCCGTAGTAAGCCTCTAGAAATTTATCATATAAAATTAACCACTTTAAAATTTTAAGGAAAGTCAGGCAGAGTTTCCTCTATACCAGGAATAAACCAAAAACCTGTAAAATGCAAATACCACTCCCAATATAATATGTCAACCATAGTTGCTCCAATATCACCATAATCCCCAACATCTCAACTCAAGTATATATAAAATACATATTATAATGCAATATAAATACCAATACAAATACAATAGCAACAATTCTTCCAAACCACTACAGTGTCTAGATTAATTAAAATTATTCCACAAATGTTAATAACATTGCAATAACCTACATAAAGTAGCCAATGAAGAATGAGTCTAGCGCAGAGAATAAGAATTAACAGTAAATTCCCAAGCTCCTAGAAAAATAGGAAAGGGGAGTCAGGCCTCATTGAATAAGCTAATATAAAGAAATGCATGTTGTTTCAAAAATATCTTTTGTTAAAATAATTTATAAAAATATAATATTCCTGAAAGATCAATAAGTAACTACTTACTTAAAGAGACTGAAGGAACTGAAGAAGCTGGGTGCTCGTTTCAATAATGCATAGAGAAAAAATATTTTGTCCTTTTAGGGTATGGCTCCTCTTCCTCATTTTCTCTGCTTCTCTTGTTGCCGACATCATATTCAGCACAGAAAAGCAAATGATCTAGAATCATAGCTAGTGCTAAGTTAACTAATAAGATGAGGCACGTGAAAGTTGTTCAAAGATTATATACATGTCATAGTCTAAAGTAATTTTCCAACTTATAATATTGTATATTGGGAAAATATTCAGTTCTATCATAAAGGCCAATTGTCAATTAAGTTCTACATTTAAAACTTTTTCAATTCAATAGTCAATTTTTATGAGTTGGGTCAATTCTATCTAATTTTTATCATTCAATTGTATTTTTAAAAAATTACTTTTGGATCATTATAAAATAAATTTGGCACTTATTAATTTTTTTTCAAAAAATAAAATGTAAAAATATTCTCAAATATTATTATTATCATTTTCAAAATAAATATAGAAATTAATTTCTAAATTTTTATATAAAATTTTAACTTTTTGTATGTTAATTAATGAAAATAATAAGAAAAAAGTCACAACTTGTAAATCAACTTGTTATATATATATATATATATATATATATATATATATATATATATTAGTATTAATAAGAATAAAAAAATATAAATTATTTTTGACATCTATTATAAACAATAGCAAAATTTTAGAAGCAATTATATTTTCATATTTTTTGCAAAAAATTTAAATATTCTTATATTCCTAATTAATATTTTTAGCATATCCAAATTCTTTCTCTTTTTTCTCCATTTTATATTTTTTCTTGATCACTATTAAATTTTTTTTAGATAAAACAG
>CATIWK010062441.1:0-14004 GCA_949634005.1 Mallotus japonicus | reverse complement strand
TATAATCACTGATGACTATTTGTAATTTCATAAATTTATTATGTTATTTTATTTTGTGTTCAACTTATATTGTTAAAATTTTATTGAAATAGTTCTATTTATTTCTGATTTAATTATGCAATATAAATTTTTAATATTTAAGTTTTACTGCTTTTAAGTGTTTATACAAATGATATTTACATTTTTTTAAAAAAAAATCAGCTATGAATTTAATTTTAATTTTCTTCATTCAATATTTTTAAAATAAAAATGATAGGATATAATACAAAAACTATTATATGTATTGACAAAATTCATATAAAATAAAATAACTAAAAAAATACTTTATGAAGTTATATCAACTTAATTGGTTCTATTTTTTAAAAAACAAAATTAATACATATATATAAAGTATTTTTTTAATTATTTTATTTTATATTAATTTTTTCAATACATATAATATTTTCAGTATTATATCCTATCAATTTTATTAAAAAAAGAATTGATTGGAAAAATTAAATTAAATTTACCATTGATTTTTTTAAATGTAAATATCATTTTTATAAATACTTAAAAGCATTAAAGCATTAAAAACTAAAATTATATATTGCATAATTAAATTAGCAAATAAAAATAATTATTTTTAAAATTTGAACAATATAAATTGAGTATAAAATAAAATAATATAACAAATTAATAAAGTTATACATAATTTTCAGTGATTATAATATAAAATTATTAAATCAAAATAAATTATTTGTATTGAAGTTATTAGATTTTTATCTATATGAAAATAATTTTTTAAGTTAATATTAATAGTGAAAGGTACATAATTATTTTAAATTAAGGATAGTTAAGTCATTTAAATAGTTAATAAAGTCAAAATGGAGAGAATGAATGCAAAAATCCTTACCCATGTATATATATATAGATCTAATGGAACAGGCAGAAATCTTCTCTACAGTGAATATTTATAGCTACAAATGATTTTCCTAATATAAGGTGGACGGAAAAACATTAATGGGAAGTTTTGGGAAAATTCACGTGAATCTCTCCGAGACTACCCTATACGTTCAAACCTAACTATACCAGACCCTACCATCCCATGCAAATCTGTTTCCTAAATTTCTTCTTCAATGCCACTTGTGATACTTTTCTACACTTTTCTCTCTTTCTATAGGCTTCTTTCTTTTTATTGCTTCTATTAAATGGCATTCTAAAATCTACATACGCGGTTACACCTTCTTTTAACAATGCCAATCTCCAATTTCCTGGGAAACCCTTGTAGAGAAAAGAAAAAGAAAAAAAATTAAATAAATGGTTTCCCAGATCCCAAACACCATCTTAGTCTCTTTCATTCATATGAACCTGATCTTTATTGGTTCTTGAATGCACATATTCTTGATTCTTGTTTTTGAGGGAAAAAAAGAAAAAAGAGGATAACAATGGATTTTTCTCCATTAAAGAAATCATTCAAAAGCCAGAGTTCCTATAAACAACACATGAGGAAAGTCTCTGGTGGTGGTGGGAGTACATCAAGCCACGAAGAGTTGCCAATTCTTGGCCATCACCATTTGAACGATCATGATCACCACGAAACACCACAATCATCACCCACAACCACCGGATCGACTGACCACGCTGAGGTTATTGTCAAGGTTGATGTTGGCAACTCCAGCTCCGACAGCATCACAGCCTCTACCACTGGTAAAACGCAAAGAGAAGCCAGTTTTGGTTACACACAACGTGGACAGAAGGACATGAAGGATCCACCATCGATGCTTATTGGTCAGTTCTTGACCAAACAGAAAATCGCTGGTGGTGAGATTTCTTTGGATGTGGACATGGAAATGGATGAGCTAAGACGAGAATTACAAGATCGAAACGTGCCTCCATTTCCTGAATCTCCACAGAATAGCATCACTCCTTCTAAGGAAATTCGTGTTTCTTTTGACCCTTCTCTTTCTGGCGGTGTTGAAAGTTCAGCTGAGTCCATTCGGAGACGGTATAAGGATTCCCAAGATGGCAAAGATGATCCGTCATTTAATGGCATTAATCGTCATCAACAGCAACCTAGTCGTGATGAAGTGTTGAGGTGCACATCAAATGCAACATTTCGAGCACAGCACAGTACCAAGATTTCAAGATTGAAAACGAAATCAAGGCTTTTAGACCCACCACCTGAAGAGCTAGTGAGAATGTCAGGGAGATTGCCACCGAGATCAGGACCTATAAGATCCGGGATGTTAGGTAGGGCTATGGGGGACGACGACGACGATGATCCATTAGAGGACGACGATATGCCTGAAGAGTATAACAAAAGTTCTCGTTTAAGTACAATGACTGTAATTCAATGGTTGAGTCTGATAGCAATTATAGGTGCACTGGTGTGTAGTCTGTCTATTCCTTCTCTGAAGAAAGAGAGCATTCTACATCTTCAATTGTGGAAATGGGAGGTTTTGTTGTTGGTCTTGATATGTGGAAGGTTGGTTTCAGGCTGGGGGATTCGCATAATTGTATTCTTCATCGAAAGGAATTTTCTGTTACGGAAAAGGGTTTTATATTTTGTGTATGGATTGAGAAGTGGAGTGCAGAATTGTTGGTGGTTAGGGCTTGTGCTGCTGGCCTGGCATTTCTTGTTCGATGAGAAAGTTAAGAGGAAAACAAAAGGGGACTTTCTCAAGTATGTTACTAAAATCTTGGTGTGCTTTTTGGTGGCTAATTTCATATGGTTGGTTAAAACTATAATGGTTAAGGTTCTTGCTTCATCTTTCCATGTCAGTACCTATTTTGATAGGATTCAAGATTCAATCTTTAATCAATTTGTAATTGAGACATTATCAGGTCCGCCATTAATTGAGATTCAAAAAAATGAGGATGAAGTTGAGAGGACTGCTGCTGAGATTCGTATGTTGCAGAATGCTGGGGCTAACATGCCTCCTGAACTCAAGGCAGCCGTCTTCCAACCAGCCGCAAAGAGCGAAAGAACTGTTTTGAGTAGTGGGATGAGTAGAAGTTTCCAGGGGAAAAGCTTCAAATTTTCAGGTCAACTTACAAGAAAGGGAGAGAAAAAGACTGATAATGGATTCACAATTGATCACTTACATAAACTGAATCCAAAGAACATTTCAGCATGGAATATGAAGAGGTTGATGAATATTGTTAGACATGGCTCTTTATCCACTTTGGACGAGAAAATATTAGGTGCAGGCATTGATGATGAATCTGCCACAGAGATCAGAAGTGAATACGAGGCAAAAGCTGCTGCAAGAAAAATTTTTTATAACGTGGCTCGCAATGGATCAAAGTGAGTCTCTTTTAATTCATATTTAGGATACTTTAGATGTGCAATTAGTTGACGTAATACTCTTAGTGTAGGTAAGAATCTCCTATTCTATTATTGCCTTGTTAAGCATTCATTGATTTCTGTGGAATTTTCTTTTGCATGGTTGAAAGTTCCATTTTTGCCTCATTTTTAAGTGCATGAAACGTCAAATGACATGAACTTCTAATTGTAGTTTTGGTACCTTTGTTAAGTAACGGAAGAATATTGTTTCCATTATCATTTTAGAATCAAGTTATTAACAATGATGTGTGTTTTGTTGAGTTGCTTTTGCCTGATCGTCCATATTTTATATATATATATATATTGTGTTGCATATCATTTGCTAGAATCTACCCTATGATTTCAGTCACTCCCACTACATTGATGTCCGATTGATACTTTTACCATAGAAAAGTTTCATGAATCTCTTACAAAGACTATATGAAATCAAGCCCACAAGTTTTTGGAAGAAATGATTTATTGGTGTTGGTATTTATGCGCTTTATTTCTTTGTCAAGTTTATTTTGCTGGAATCAGATGTTTATAGGCTATTATAAGGCCAGTAGTTCTTATTTTTATTTAACATTGTAAACCATTTTCATTTCTAAAATCGTTTGGCAGGTACATCTACTTACAGGATTTGCTGAGATTTATGCGAGAAGATGAAGCCTTAAAAACAATGAGTTTCTTTGATGGAGCATCTGAAAGCAGCAGGATCAGTAAATCATCACTAAAGGACTGGGTGGTAAGAAGTTGTCTGCAACGTATTTTCACATTTGATATTTGATATATATGGAATTCATGATCATATTGATTGTTGCAGGTGAATGCGTTTAGAGAAAGGAGAGCACTTGCTTTGACATTGAATGATACTAAGACAGCAGTGAACAAACTTCATCATGTGGTGAACGTAGTAGTTATCATCATCATAATCGTCATCTGGCTACTCATACTTGGAATTGCCACAAGCAAATTTCTCCTCTTCGCAGGCTCACAGATTGTTGTTGCTTCCTTCATCTTTGGAAATACTGTCAAGACACTGTTTGAGTCAATTCTCTTCTTGTTCCTGATTCACCCATTTGACGTGGGTGATAGGTGTGAAATTGATGGAGTACAGGTATAAATAAACATTCATCTCCCATTTTCTTGTGCCTATATGTCGATAAATTACACTGAATTGAATTCGTGTAGTCAAACGACAAAAACCTCCTTTATGACATTAAAAGATCATGAGTTTAATATCCGATCATTCTCCTAGGTTCAAAATAATGTTGATAAATTTCTTTATATGTATACGGAAAAGATATTTATAGCGGCCCGCTAAATGAAGCGAATTGCAAAATAACCAAAAAAACATAATACCTCAATTGATAGTAATCCCCTGCTCATGGGACAGTATCATCTTCAAAAAAAATTTCACATCACTTTATGGCCCGCTACGCATTGTTCATGTAGCGGGCACTACGTTTATCAGTTCTCATATATATGTATATATTAACTTGTAAGATATCTTTCAATGCAATTTCAGATGATAGTTGAGGAGATGAACATCCTAACCACCATCTTCCTAAGAGCTGACAATCAGAAGATTGTGTTCCCTAACAGTGTTCTTGCTACTAAGCCTATTGGCAACTTCTATCGCAGTCCTGATATGGGCGATGCAGTTGAGTTCTTTATTCATGTATCCACTCCAGCAGAAAAGATTGCTCTAATGAAACAAAGAATAACAAGGTATTTGTGTAGAAAGATTAAACAGTATGCATTGCTAATAAGGTCATTGCATATCATCTATACCATTAATCATTCGTCATCTATTGCCAATGGGTGTTATAGTTATCTCATGGCCCATGAATCTAGCTAGTAACTTGTAGTTTTCAGCTCAATTTTGAATTTGTTTTTTTTGAAACTAATCTCGAGTAACTTACACCCATATCATTGTGTTAGTAGCTTAATCATCAAAGATCTGTCCATGCATTCCCTTCCATTTCCCTCGAATCAAAAAAACACTACTCTTATAAATCTCTATGTTCATGATTACTGGTGCAGCTACATCGAAGGTAAGAAAGAGCACTGGTACCCAGGTCCTATAGTTGTAATGAAAGAGCTGGAAGATTTGAACAAAGTAAGAGTGGCAGTGTGGATAAGACATAGAATCAACCACCAAGACATGGGGGACAGATATACGAGAAGAGCTCTTTTATTGGAAGAAATGATGAAAATATTTAAGGATGTTGATATTCAGTACCGTTTACACCCAGTTGATATCAACATCCGTGCAATGCCTCCTTTGAACCCTTACTGCCCTCCTTAGATCGACCTTCACCTATAAAGTTATCCTATTAAAGCGACTTTTCCATATTTTTAATTTAAGGTTTATAGTGATTGTATGCTTGCAACAGTAATGAATTAAATAGTCATCTCCATCAGAACAGCTCTTTCAAGGTTCCTAATTACTCACTGAGTTGCATCTTTTTAATATTGAATTTGCATTAGATGATTTCTTGCATCATTAAGGCAGATACAAAATTTGTCTGTATCTTAGCCTAACATAGTAGTTTGCTATTTTTTATTTTTCTAATCATTTCTCAAAATAATATTAATATTTTTATTATTTTAACTATTTAATGAAAATTAAGAAAAAACCACAAAAGAATAAGAAAAATTAAATAAATATTGAAAATGTATATATCATATATACACACATATAAAGTTCAGGGCAAAGAAAGGATTAATTATAAAGAAATATTATCTTTAATGGTTTTTGTAATTTAAATAATTTTTTAAAATTTTGATATGTTAGTACATGATTTTTAAAAAAAATATTTTGTAATTTGATACATCGATGTGGCAGTTGAAATTATTTGAGTTGGTCTATATGAGTGCTATTTCAATTTCATTGTTTTAACTAATTGCAAAAACTACATATATGATCTTTGATATTTTTACAATTTAATCATGACTCATTAATTTTAACAAATTGATATATGATTTTTTTATTTTTAGATTAATATAACTTTTAAAGCTAATGCATGTATAATTAATACTTAATTAATACTTTATTGCATGGTCGACCAGATTTTTAACAAATGTATTAAATTAAAAAAAATTAAAAGGCCATATATTAATTCTATCTTAATAAATATAATTTGAAAAAAAAGAGGAGGAGAAATATACTGTTATTATATATAGGATATTCTTCTTATAATTTTTCCTGAAATATTTTCTTAGAAAAGATATTTGTGATTTCTTTCAAATTGACAAAGCAAATTACATTTTCTTCCTTGAGATTTGAACTAATTTACACTTCTATACCTCTTGTTTAAAAGTCGAACTTTTACCTCCTCAACTTTTATTCTGTTAACATTGAATGACTTCTGTTAGGGTTATGTCTTTTTTTCATTAAATACCATATAAAAAACTAAAATGCCCTTTTAAACAATAAATAACTATACTTAACTATAAAACACTAATAATATTTACAAGATATTTTAATCCTTTTTATTTAACAAAATTAAATATATATATATACATATATTTCTCACTTAAGTGGATATTAAAACATTGCCACAAAAACATTCAAAAAAAAAAAGAATCATATACAATCTGAAATATATCATGAGATGATAAGAACATTTAAAATTATTTTATTTTATAAATTTGATATTATTTTCTGTGTTTATTGTAATTGACCTAAAGACTTGATTGTTAACAATAGATTTATTATAGATTTAAATTATTTAGATATATCTAATGTAAACAATTGCTTTTTGAAATATAACATATAATTATTATCATCTTTTAATTTATTTTTCTTTTATTAATGCGGAATGTATATATTTTATGTTAGTAAATATAAAGCACTAAAATATCTTATGAATATTATTAGTATTATATAGTATTTTAGAGTTAATTATAGTTTTTATTATTTGGAAGGGTATTTTAGCTTTTTATATGCTACTTAACAGAAAAAAATTGTCTAATCCTAATGGAATTTCTTAAATATTAATAGAACAAAAACTAAGGGAGGTAAAAATTTGATTTTGAAACAAGAGAAAGGTAAGTGTAAATTAGGTTAAATCTAAAAGAAGAAAATATAATTTGCTCATTCAATTGTTAATCTGATGATTAAAAGGGTTAAATATATATTCTTTTATTGGCAGGACGTTAACTTATCGGTTTTTATAATATTGTTTATGTATATTAAAGGCTTGTTTAACTTAGCTATTTAATGCAATTGACAGCTAGTAGTTATTGTTGTTAGTTGTTAACTAGTAGTTATATAATAGCTGGTAACTAATGAATTTAAATTTCATTTAAATAACATATTAATTGTTATTGTTGTCAAATGACCATTAAAAGTATAATTAAAATTATATTTTTATAATATTATTTTAGTTATATAAATTATTTAAAAATAATATATTAATTTAGCGTGAATTATTATTGCCTCATGTGGTTTGCTATATTACACTACTTGACCTTTGACATGTAAAATTTATATTATCTTCCCCTTCTATTTTACAAAATTACATTATTTACCCCTTTTTTCAAATTTTCCATTACAATTACCATTAACTAACATGACAATTATCAAGTAAATACTATTTTTCTTCTCTATTTGAATATAATATACTATTTGCCCCCCTCTACTTGAATATATTATACTATTTGTCCTCTAATATTTAATTTTTATTATGAAACTAATTTTCTTAGAATTTAACTATAAAATGATAATTATATCATTTACATAAAAATATCAAATATTTAATTTTAATATTATAAAATTAAAATTTTAATTCAATACCAATTAATTAATATTAGTTTTAAAATATCTCTACTTAAATAATATCTTAAAATATTTATGTTGCATTAAAAATTTAATCAAATCAAGTCTCTTTTTACTTTTGATTCTTTATTTGAATTTTTAGTTTTAATTGTTGGGTATACGAATTAAATTATTTAAAGTTATTAATTTTATTCATAAATATAATTTATTTACTCAATAATCTAAACTAACAATTTTAAATAAAAATCAAATTTTAAAGTTAAAAAGAGAATTTACTTTGTTAATTTTTTTATTCAGTACAAATATTTTAAGTTAACATTTAAGCAAGCATATTTTAGGATTAGGAGTAATTAATTTTTATTTAATTAAAATTTTCATTAAATTAAAAATAAAATTTGCTATTTTATTTTTCATTAAAATATTTTTAATAAAATTATCATTTTTATAGTCAATTAAAGATAATTTAATTTGACATAAATTTTGTTAAAAATTAGTTTAATAATAAATTATATTTTATAAATTTTAGGGGTAAATAATTTAATATATAAATTTTAGGGGTACATAATATAATATATTCATATAGAGAAAGGGAACCAATAGTATTTACTTGATAATTGTCATGTCAGTCAACAGTAATTATGACAAAAAATTTAACAAAATGGGTAAATAGTGTAATTTAACAAAATAAAAGTGGGAGATAATATAAATTTTAAATGTTAAGGACCAAATAGTATAATATAGCAAAACAAAGAGGACAAATAGTAATTCACTCATTAATTTATATATTAAAAGTATTAAGGGATAATTATTGTATCCTCCATGTATTTAGGCCTAACACATTACTTGGTAAATAATATAATATATTCATATAGAGAAAGGGAACCAATAGTATTTACTTGATAATTGTCATGTCAGCCAACAGTGATTATGACAAAAAATTTAACAAAATAGGTAAATAGTGTAATTTAACAAAATAAAAGTGGGAGATGATATAAATTTTAAATGTTAGGGACCAAATAGTATAATATAGCAAAACAAAGAGGAAAAATAGTAATTCACTCATTAATTTATGTATTAAAAGTATTAAGGGATAATTATTGTATCCTCCCTATATTTAGGCCTAATACATTACTTCGTCCCTCACATTTTAAAAATACATTTATTCGTCATTGTGTTTTGATCTGCTAAACTTATTAATCCTTCTATTAGGTTTTTTTGACAGTCAATCAAAAAAATAAAAGTCAAATTAAAAAAGATGAAAGGGGAAGTTAAAAACACCCTTCTCTTTCACTTCCACCTCACCCAATCTTCTCACCCATCTTCACCCTACCCGTTCTCTGCATAGCCACTAATTAACATATGCCAAGAATCCAATGCTTCTCTCACGCATTCTATCAAACACCCATTGTGCATCTCTCGTACTCCCACAATTTCTATACATTTCAGTAGAAGCACCGCAACCCATATGGAATCAGCAACAACAATATCATCTTCACGCATTATCTTCTTCCTCTTCTTTAATTGAATCTGTCCCTTCTCTACCAATTTCTTCAAAACACACACAACAAAAAAAAAAGGAAAAAAAATTTTGATTGAATGAGCTGTTAAGCACCGAAATACATCAAAAAAATATAAATTGGATAGTCATTAGAATAAAACAGGATTATCAACAACTGATTTAGCATCCAAAATCTGAGGAAAATTCAAGGTACATACCCTTTGATTACTTGGTTGATCAACAGCAATTCTCTCTTGAATCAGCTTCGAAAGTGTTATCTTCAATTACCAAGTATTTCATTGTTCATGTGTTGCTGCTGCTGTTGCTAGAACTTCTCTGCCTCTGCCTCTCCTCCTCCTCTTGAAAGTATTGAGTTCATCAGCCATTACTACCATTACCACATCAATACACCATCGGCTGCCCCAATACCACCATCACCAACAACACCACTGCCACCCAAATTAACACCACTGCTTAAATTGCCATCACTAATAATCCCACTACTAGATAAATTAACATTACTACTTACTTACAATTTGACAGAACCACCGTTCAACACCATCACCACCCTTAGTAGCACCACCATCACCCTCAACAACACCACCAAAAAAATTAACACAACCAACAACAAATTCAATAAAAAAAAAACACACACACACACATAAAAACTAATTACATCAATAAAAAGAGCATATAAATCGATCAACAACAACAAGCAAAATTAGATTACCCAATTGATGCATTACCTTCATAAATTCAATAATTACATTAGCTAATAACCTAATCACCACCACTGTCATCACTTGAATAACATTACCCAGTAATGATTGAGTAAGGGCGGTGGTAATTTGAAATGAGAAGGAAAAAAAATATTAAGAAGAAGAATAAGAAGAAGAAACTACATAAACAGTGTTGTCATCAATGATAATTGGGCTAAAGCAGCACCAATTGGGTGGAAGAGGGTGGAGGCAACAGATTGGGTGAGTGGAGGTAGCATCGAAGGAGGTGGAAAAAAAATAATGAAGGAAACCAAGAAGAAAAAGAAGGTGGTGGACGGTGATCAAGAAAATAAATTAAGAGAAGATTGAAAAATAGAGGTGGCAGTTGACTTTGATATGGATTGGGTCCATTTAGGACTTCAAGGAAAAAGGGTTGATCAGGAGATGGAAAAACAGAGATGTCAGAGGGCGAAGGTGAGGATGAGTATGGTGGTGGAATATGGAGGGGGTGAATGGCGGTGGTGTTGGTGGTTGTAGTGGTGAGAAATTCTTTTGATCGTCGGGGAAGGAGAATAGTAATGGTGAAAAAAAATAGGAAGAAAGAGGTGCAAAAAGATTAGCAAAAATATAAAGGGGGTTATTTTAGTCTTTTCATAACTATTTAACGTCTACTGTACATAAAGGACTTTTTAATTTATTTCACCAAAATAAAGGGATTAAAAAATGTATTTTGGAATGTGAGGGATAAAGTAGTGTATTAGGCCTAAATACAGGGGGGATACAGTAATTATCCCAATTATTAATTATCAAAATTTGGAAATTATGCTCAAGGTTAGCTATTTTTCCTATTCTAACTGAGGAAATAATATTGTCAATTCTTATGATTCTTTAGTAGTTAATATTTAATTTTTATTACCAACTATTGGGATCAACTAGCAAGAGGTTGAGAATGTACTTATTTGCATTTTATTGAGAAGTGTGTGAAGATGATAAGATTGTAGTACGATTCAATTCGACGGCTGAGATTATGATGAAATAGATCCAATGATTTAGTGAGAATAACTCAGAATGTACTTATTTTTATTTATTGAGAAGTGTATGAAGATGAAAGATTGTAGTACAATTCAATCCGATAGTTGACATTATGATGAAATCCATCCAACGGTTTAAATGAATTCTCTAGATAAATTTGTTTGGATATAATGAAATTTCATTAGTTTCTTACATTGCTATAAATAAGAGTCATACATAACCTCCACAAATACACATCCTCTCACAAAACTATAAATGACTTCAATTAGTAACCATTAACAGTTACCCAAAATGTCTATTCGAGAATCTAGTTATAGTGTTTCTGAAGATGTGCTCCTATATAAGGTGTACATAGAAGTTTCTCAAGATCTAATTATGAGTGTTTACTAGTCTGCATATCACTTTTGGTCTCAATTGGGTGACAAGTACAACAACAAAAGGAATAAGAATTGGGAGAAGTGTAATAAATGCTTTATTTAATCTCGAATTCAAGCTATTGAAAAAGCAGTAAGGAAATTGAATGGGTGCATCAAATAAGTTGAGAATATACATCCAAGAGGTGCTTCAAGTGAAGATATTATAAGTATTTATTTTTACTTTTATTTTTTATTTTTTTATACCTCGGAAAACTTGACATTATCCTTATAACAAGTTGTTGTTGCAGTGGCAAAAATCCTCCTAATGCGAGATCCCCAGTACAAAAAAGGTTTTAAATTTGAACATGTATGGCACATTTTGAAAGATTTTGAAAAGTTTAAAGATAACAACAACAATCTAAGACAAGCTTTTCGACAATATTTTCATCAGAGTCTGAATATTCTCCTTCTGAGTCTCTAGTATTGGAATCTCCTGAAGAGTTACCATTTTCTATTAATTTAGAAGATCCTAATGTTGGTAGTTATTCATCTCCTATTGGAGCTAAAAAAAAAAAGCCAAATTGAATAGAAAAATGGATGAACACATTTTTAATATCATTATCATCAAAGAATAAAATGACAAGGTTTTAGAGATGTTGGAAAAGTCTAGTTTGGACAGGCAACATCAATTGGAAATGCAAAGTCGATAGTTGACAGTTGGCCTTCCAACAATTTAAAGAAGCAAATAAAATTTTGTATGAAAAATTGAATTCTATTTGTGATCTAAGAATTCGTACCATTACTCAAGCTAAACAAAAAAAGAATTATTCGAAAAAGAGCTCAATAACAACAAACACCACCACTATGTAATGATTTTAGCCAATATTTTCATGATATTGGTTGGTGGATCTGAAAGTGATTTACCAGATTATTAAATTATCATAAGCTTTGTGTGTTCTATTTAATGTTTAATTTCAGAGTTGTAACTTTAATGTTTAATTTTAGAGTTGAAATCTAATGTTGGTTTTAATGTTTAATTAAAAATGTTAGTTGTAATGAATATTGTTTTTTATGTAAAATTATTTATGTTTATTAAATAATTTTTTAGTATATATTATATTTATTTGTTTTATAAATATATATTTTATTTAGGTATATTTTATATTCAAGAAAAATATTTAAAAAAAATAAAATTTTGGATTAAATTGTTAGAAAAAGTATGTTTATACAATGAGAGTTTGGAATTGAATATCTTAAAAAGTTATGGATACAATTTGAAAAGAAATATCTTATTTTGTGTCTGTGAATACGTCGGCCCTATTTACTTGCACAAAAATGGTGTTAAGAATGGGTATGAGTTGGAGAAGGAAAACCCATTTTTTTACCAAAATGAGTATGGGTTGGAGATGCCCTCTTTATAACATCTTTTTAAAATAGATATAGATTTTTATTAAACATATAATTTATATAATATGGAATATTGTGAAAACAAGTAGTACTATTGTGATATTCTTTTATCTTAACACTATAACAATTGTCACCTACAATTTCAAAACAATTTGTAACTAAATTTATAACATTCTTTAACTAAATATTTTAGCCACAAAAATAGGATCCAAAACTTGTCGTAGCAAGAGATGCGTGGCTAAAAAATTAGCTACGAAATTTAGAGTCTGTTTAATTTTGGAAAATAAGGCATGTTTTTCAAAAAAAAAAATCAAGAAAATTAGAAAATATAATTTATTATTTAGTTGTGATATTGTCTAATTTAAAAAACAGGAAAACTATTTTCTAAATTATTTTTAAATTATGAAAGGTTTAGAAAATTAATAAAAAGATCTTTTCTAAGTTTTCTTATTAATATTTTGACATTATTATAGTCTCCTTAACTATCACAACCTCCATTACCACCACCACTAACATAACCTCTGCCATCACCCCCTACCTCCACTGCAACCTCTTAACACAGTGGTTGTAGCACCAGCACTAGCACCACCATAACCTCCACTATCTCCACCACCATATTTTTTGCTACCTCCACTAGTAATATTACCTCCACTACCTCCACCACCTCCATCGCCGCCACCATAGTGTCACGACCCGAACCAAAAGGTCCGTGACCGGCACTAGGGGGGAATACATAAAGTACTCGAAACCCATAGTAAGCTTTAAGAATTTTTCGCGAATATAAATCATTAAACATCAATACATAAAACCATATTGCATAAATACTCCATCATCAATACATAAATATTCAGATGCATAAATAAAATATTCTTTAAATACAATAATATAATATCTCATATCAA
>CATIWK010062425.1:0-21190 GCA_949634005.1 Mallotus japonicus | reverse complement strand
TTTTGGGTGATTTTTAACACTATCTTTAGACTATTCCTAGCCTCAGAACCTTGCTATCAAGGGGAACGACTCGTGAAATCCAATCAACCAAACACTAGAAACTACTTTTTCAATTCTTTGTTTTAGGATTTTAACACTTTTTTTTACCAAACCAAATCACATCTTGGTCAAAGCACACTACAAGGGTAAATCCCTTTGAGGATCCTTAACTATTTTAATAAAAATTGAATTTTTGCATTTGCATATCATTTTTCACTTGTTCTCCTAATTCTATTTTTATTATTTATTATTTTTATCATTTTTGCATTATTTTACATCCATTTTATTGATTCTATTTATTTTGTGGTGAAATTATGATTTTGGTGATGTTTGGAAGTAGTATATGATATGTGGATGGTGTAGGAAGTTCGAGTGAAATCCGGGAGTGTTTGTGGCATTTTTTGCATTAATTGTCTGTGCATTTTTAGATATCATATTTGCATCCTAATCTATTAAAGTTTTCCTTTTTTTTTTATAGTAAAATAGGTATTTTGGTGCTAATGTATATATTTTTATCATAAAAATTATATTTTGATAATAAAGTTTGCATTTTTATCATTTTTATCTATTTTTTTCTATATTTCATCATAAGGTTTATGTTTTATGGTGAAAATTGCATTTTTGTTATTTTTTTCTCTTTTTGTTATAAATTTTGTCTTTTTCATCATAAAGTTTATATTTTTATGGTGAAAATTATATTTTATCAAAATTTCCCTTTTTATTATAAAATTTGCTTTTTCATTATAAAATTTATATTTTTATGGTGGAAATTGTATTTCTATCATTTTTTCTATTTTTATTATAGATTTTGTATTTTTATGGTGAAAATTGTATTTCCAATATTTTTTTTTCTCTTTTTGTCATAAACTTTGTATTTTTCATCATAAAGTTTATATTTTTATGGTGAAAATTACATTTTTATCAATTTTATCTCTTTTTAATATAAATTTTTCTTTTTTTTATCATAAAATTTATATTTTTATGGTGGAAATTGCATTTTATCATTTTTATATTTTTATTATAAATTTTGTATGTTTATCATAAAGTTCAAATTTTGTTGGTGAAAACTACATTTTTATTATTTTTCTCTTTTTGTTATAAACTTTGTATTTTTCATCATAAAGTTTATATTTTTATGATGAAAATTATATTTTTATCAATTTTTCTCTTTTTATTATAAATTTTACCTTTTTCATCATCAAATTTATATTTTTATGGTGGAAATTGCATTTTTATCATTTTTTTCTATTTTTATTATAAATTTTTTATTTTTCATCATAAAGTTTATATTTTATGGTGGAAAATACGTTTTTGTTGATTTCCCTCTTTTCGTTATAAATTTTGTATTTTGTATCCTAAAGTTTGTGTTTTTATGATAAAAATTACATTTTGGCACCAAGATATTTAAATTATTAATCTTGCATCATGCATTCTCATTAGCATCCTTATTTGATGGTTTTGTTTCAATGCTTTTTGTTATTTTAATTATCTCCCTTTTCATTATTATTTTTATTTATTTTCCATGGATGAAATATATAAAATTATTATAAATGTGGTGTGTTCTTGCATGTGCTTGTGAACTAACCTTTGTTTTGAAGGTTTATTAGAATTGAAGTTTTCTTTTATTTTCCATTTTGATGTATTTAATCGAGTAGGAAATTCTGAAAGTGATGTAATCCTTAATCTCAATTCCCCTTTTTACTTATTTTTTTTTCATTTTGGATGTATTTATTAGAATAGGTCATTCCAAGGGTTGTAATCCTTAATCGCTCTCCCTGTTTTTTTTTTATTATTATTTTGTTTGTTTTGTTTATTTGCTTATTTATTTATGTTTATTATTTCTTGCATGCTTGTGTGTTGCTTGCTATTATTTGCTTATGTTGTTAACTATTTGGTTTGCTATGATTGGTTGTATATTTGTTTATTTATTTGCTTTTATTTATATTGGCAATGTATGCGCGTCAAATGCAACCATCTCGCGTTCTAAATTTCAATCTAATGCCATTTTAAATTAACTAATAATAAAGTTGGGTAAATGCATTATTAAAACCAAAACTAGGGTGATGAGACAAGTAATTAAGCTATGTATATTAAGAAAGAGGATAAGTAAATGCTACTTCCTGAACTTAGAATCTTGAGCAAGGTTTCCCGGCAGTAGTCGGGTGGTGACTCCAACCTATATAGCCTTTTTAGGCTGACCCTCCCATATGAATAATAATCATTAACGCTATTTTTGCCAACCTTGTGCGTCTCTTCATGACCCATTGATCTTGTTCCATTTGCCCCATATGGATACCTATATACATACACAAGTAATTTAGGTAATCACATAGGAAGTTACAAGGCCATTACATGAGCTCGGTCCGGTAATAGTCAAGGTTCTCTTAGCGAGATTCTCCACTTAAAGACTTCAGTACAGGCCAAAGTTAAGCAGGCCTAACATCTTTTGCTTACTTGAGAGTACGTGCCCCCTGTGAACGACCTGCAACTGAGAATTTTTCCTCTTTTGAGGAAAATTAGAAATGAGCGTGGGACTTAGCAACTTTACCAAAAGGAACATCAGTTCCGTTTACGGGACATAGGACAATGTTTAGTCTCAGGAGGATGTGAGACATTTTGTTTTTGTGGAGTTGCCACCTGATTTTGAGAAAATCGAGAAAAAGATGAAAGGGACAGCATCGGGTCACTCAACGAGTATCGTCCTTAGTAAAGATTCTAGGTTTAGGAGATCGTATATACTTTTTGGCTATTTCTCATTATACAATACTCGATACATAACTACCGCATCACCCTAGTTTCAGTATGACAGTTTATGTACACCTACACGCATGGCAAGTAAAAGAAACTAAGTACAATTATTTACATGGTTTTCCTGGTAAAATACATTTGAAAGAGAAAAAGTGCAGAAATGTAAATTTAGTCTTAGATCTAGAATACTTTTCCAAAACAGAGATTAGCACAACTATGTGAAATTCCATCCACTCTTTCACACAGGCATCAAATAAGTAGGAAACACTCAATCAATTGAAAGCGCAATAGATGCATTTAATCATGTTCATTTTTACAGGAATTATTATGAAATATTTCCATATATTAAATAAATAACAAAAGATGTATGGTTACATCATGGGACCAAGAAAATGGAGGCCTTAGCTTAGAAATGTGAACTTTCACATTATTAAATGTGAACTTTCACATTATTAAATGTGAAAAATGAGAGAAAATACTTATTTTCGTATTGGAGAGTGGAAAAGATGCAGTTTTAGTGCAAAGAGGTAGTTTTGATGTAAGATGTGTTTTTTATGTTGAAAATGCATTATTTATGTAAAACTAGTCAAATTTATGTCAGAATGTATAGTTATGTCAAAAATATGATTTTGACATCATAAATGTAAAGAAAATGCAAAAATTGACAGATTTAATATTTCTGGATGCAGAATAGGGGCTTTTATGTGAAAAATAATAATTTTTCACATAAAATACAGAAATGATGAAATGTAGATTTTGATGTAAAAATATGATTTTTAACAAGAAAATATGCTAAAAATGTAGAGAATGCAGAATTTGCACAAAAATGATAAATTTTATATTTTTGAAAATAAAAATGAAGACTTGATGCAAAAATGATATTTTTGTGATTTTCACATTCCGAAGCTAGAAAATGCAAAATAACAGTTTAATATAATCAAATAAAGAAGAAAATGTTCAATCAACATGCAAAATTGCCAGTCTCACCACACATGTCACAACAATTTCTCAATTGTTGGCAGCGATAAAAAAAGAAATAAAATGCAAAAATATAGAAAAAAAAAACGTGTAAAAATGATTATTTGGTCCTCAGATTCGACTGAGCTTGTTTTGAGTTTTTGAAGCTTTAGATTCATCTGATTTTCAAGCTGTCCTTGTCGAGAGGTTGAAAATGACGTGAGAAATACAAATTTGTATACCTTTAAAGCATGCTTTGACAATTATGTGGTTGGGTTTAGTTTAAATCGGTCTAAAAATCCTAAGAAAAACACAATGAATAAGCTAAAAGTGAGTAAGACGGGAGTCTTGAGTCTTCAATGAGACAGAGTTTCAGTGTGTGTGTGATCAAGCCCCTTTAAAATGGGAGACACTAGTATTTATAAAAAACATTAGGTTTTTGCGCGTGTCTACACGTGTACGAATGTGGGTGTGTGCATTTTCGCCTGCGGGTGTGCACTGTAAAGCACAGGTACTCGTGCTGAGCGCATGATCACATGCACTAGGGCGCATGATCATGCGCACTCGTGCATGCATGCATGCATGTGCAGCAATTCCGGGTCATTTTTGGGGGCCATTTTTTGAGTTTTTATAGTGCTTTTCAAGGTTTTTTAGCCTTCCGGACGTGTTTCTAATAACCATTTTATTAAAATCGGCTTTCATTTTCATGAATTTGAGCCTCAGTCTGATGAGACAAACACTAGTCTAATAAGTTGCTCACTTTGAGCGAAGATTATTTGAAATGTGCAACTTATCATTCCGAGAGTTCATATTTCATGGGATTGAAGCACGAATTAATAATTCAGTGATTGATCTCACACTTTAGAGGCTCGATTCAGGAATTTCAAGCCTTTTTAGACTTTAACACACTTCAGAGGCGATACAAAAGAACACTTTTGTCATATTCGAAAGTTTCTTTTCATCATCGGACCCTTTCGGGGACAGTCAAAATTTGATTTATGACACCCCCTTAAGGCTTAGGTTACATACCATGGTCAGATTGGCTCAACACATACTCTTGATTGTTGGCTAAGAGTGGAATCAAAGGACTATAAATCAACATTATTGGTTTATAGGGATGAAATGCAAATATGAATATATGAGTATAACAATGATTAATAAAACAAATCTAAAGAACACAAATATAATCAATATATCTTATCCTCAATGGAGTTGCCATTGTAGGCGATGGGGTTTAACGTGCACCAAAGTCTCTTGTAACCATGATACTGTTTGAGTTCAGGACTCTAGGAAACACGTAACCACTATCATAAAGATATGGCACGGAGATGAGGAGTCTCCACACAAGGTAATAACTGGGATCATTTTTAAAGTGGTGGTAACTCAATTCCTTAAAAGAGAGTTAGAACCATATCGAGAGAATTCTGGGTACGGAATACTAACATTTTTTTAGTCTTATGTTCTTTAAATTTATCTTATTAATCAAAGTTATATTCTTCTAATTACATGCAATTTCATTTAAACCCAAATTAATAGCAACAACGAGGCACTAATCATACGAAAAGTATATAAAAACGCAAACATTCAAACATTTAATCCCTAAAATTAGACTAATCTACATTAATTTTAATTAAGTGGGCTAAAACTACTTATTATGCATGGAATTTTAATTAGAGGGCCTAAATCTACATGTTTTAATTATTCTAAAAATTAGGCTAAGTCTATAAGTTATGAAATAGACTTTAAATTAATGGGCCTATTCTATCATTTTTAATTTCTAAAGTAAGCCTAAGTCTAATTTTACTAAGTAGGTCTAAATTTATACCTAACCTAAAACTAATTAATTATGGGCCTAGTATTCAAATTTATTAATTAATCAAACTATAAACCTAAAATTAACTCTAAATTTATCAATTAACTAAGAAACCCTAATCTAGCTTCCTATTTCTAATTAATTTTAAAGAAAACACTAATTTAGGTCTAAATCATCAATGTTAATGTTAATTACCAAGATAACATAATTTACTAGTTAATTAGCATGCAAAATAGAAAATTAAAGGGCTTCACTACTATTTCCCACTATCCAGGCAATTATAAAATAAAATTACAGTATAAAAAATAAAGTTAAAAATTACACCTAAAAATGAAAATAAAAATACAAATTAACTAAAAAAATGAAACAAAACAAAGAAAAAAAGCCTATTTCCAATCGAAAAAAGGCAAAAACAAAAGTTTGAAAAACTTCAAACTATTTCCGATAAAAAATTGTCTATTTACTATCGAGAATAGAAGGGATTTTTGAATCCTATGGTTCGGTTCGACAATGTTCTTTGATTCAATTCATTGTGTCAATCTTCAATTACCCAATTCAAAATATTCACATGAAAGCAAACAAAAAATAAATTAAATTGGTCATTATAAAATCAAAATAAAATTAAAATAACAATATAATTAAAAAATGGCATAATACATGCGCAGACACCTGAACTATCACAAATTTGTCACTTTGACACCTGAACTTTGATTTTTACCAATTTAACACCTGAACTTGCTTATCACCCGTATATAAACACTTGAACTATCACAAATTTATCACTTTGACAGCTGAACTTTGATTTTGACACTGAACTATCACAAATTTGTCACTTTGACACCTGAACAATCACAAATTTGTCATTCTAACGCCTGAACTATCACAAATTTGTCACTTTGACACCTAGAAACCTAGAAAATTAAGGAATTTTGGCCTGGCGTCTAATATAACTGTGTCAGAAAAATGACATGGCTGTGTTACTCTAATACTAAAAAATATTGCAATCCGGCACAGCTGTGTCAAAAGGTGACACGGCTGTGTCTGATTTCATAAGGACAGCGTTGGACAGACTCGAATCAGGCACAACTGTGTCAATCAAAATGAAGACTATCGAATCAACAAAAATGGTCTGCATCAAACTTAATTAAAAAAAATTAATTAATTAAAAATTTAATTTCCCACGTTGGCATTTTTTTTTGTCTATGATGCGCTCAATAAGAATTCATCACACGCGTCTTGCCACCTGTACAAAGAGGTGTTTTATATGTGAGGTGATAAACAAGTTCATGTGTTAAATTGACAAAAATTTAAAGTTCATGTGTCAAAGTGATAAATTTGTTATAGTTCAGGTGTTTATATATGGGTGATAAGCAAGTTCAGGTGTTAAATTGGCAAAAATCAAAGTTCAGGTGTCAAAGTGATAAATATGTGATAGTTCAGGTGTCTGCGGATGTATTATGCCTATCAAGATACTTTCAACCCTATTGCAAAACAAACTATTGTGCGTCTGTTTTTAGCTTTGGAAGCCGTTCGAAATTGGTCTTTGGCACAAACAGATGTGAATAATGCTTTCTTAAATGGTGACTTGTTGGAGGAGGTGTATATGGAGATTCCTCAAGGATACCAGATTCAGGGGGAGTATATGAGTAAGGAATCTGGTTCTAACAAGCTGGTTTGTAAATTGCAAAAGGCCTTATATGGTTTAAAATAAGCCTCAAGACAATGGAATGCAAAATTGACACAATGTCTTGTTGAAAATGGTTTTTCTCAATCAAAGGCTAATTATTCATTGTTTACTAAACAAGATAATGGGAGTTTTATCTCAGTTCTTATTTATGTAGATGATATAATAATTGGTAGTTCTAATAAGAAGGCTATAGCAGCCTTAAAGCAAATGCTGAATTCAAAGTTCATGCTCAAATATTTAGGAAAGCTTAAATATTGTATTGGTTTAGAAATTGCAAGAAACAATAAAAGAATTTCTATTTCTCAAAGGAAGTTTACTCTTGATTTGCTTGATGAGTTTGGGTACTTGGGAGCTAAGCCTATTAATATTCCTATTGAAACAAATCATAAATTGTGTCATACTGAAGAAAAGCTACTTGAAGATCCTACAATATATAGACAGCTGGTTGGGAAATTGTTATATTTGACTCTAACAAGACCATATATATTATATTTTTTTCATGTTCTTACTCAGTTTATGAATAGTCCTTCTCAGATTCATTTGCAGGCAGCATTCAAAGTTCTCAGGTATTTGAAAGGTTCACCGGGTCAAGGAATTTTTATGGATGCAACATCATCACTTCAACTAAAAGCATATACTGACAGTGATTGGGCAGGTTGCTTAGACACTAGAAAATCATTAACAGGATTTTTTGTTTTTCTTGGCAATTCTTTAATCAGTTGGAAGTCAAAGAAACAAACTGTGGTGGCAAGAAGTTCAACGAAAGCGGAATATAGAGCCATGGCAGTTACTACTTGTGAATTAATGTGGATTCTTTATATGCTAAAAGATTTAAGAGTTAATCATTCAACACCTGTGAATTTGTTTTGTGATAACAGGTCAGCTATACATATATCAAATAATCATGTATTTCACGAAAGGACCAAACATATTGAATTGGATTGTCATTCTGTGAGAGAAAAGATTCTAAATGGTGTCATCAAACCAGAGTACTTAAAAAGTGAAGAACAGCTAGCTGATTTCTTTACAAAGGCTTTGAATCCTGGTAAATTTAAAGAATTACTTAACAAGATGAGTATATTAAATATATACTATCATCTTGAGGGGGAGTGTGAAGATGATAGACTTCTAGAAGTAAACAAGCATGAAGGACAGAAGAGTAATTTGCAGTAGTTATAGTTTTATCTTGTGTAGTTATTTATATATTCTTGTTGTACTGTAAAAACGTATTCCGATTTTTAATATCAGCATAATTCTTCTCTCATTATTGAAAAATATATACCACTTGATAATATAATAAAAAATATATAATTAAGTTTATTATTGTTTATTCATATTTATATATATTACTTATTAAATTAATATTTAGTATTATATTTAGCTTTGAGTTCGGTACAGTTTTTTGTAAATATTTCGTACCATACTAAATTAGTTATAAATTTTGTTTCGATTCAGTTTGGAATTAAAATTATTCAGTTCGGTATAATTTTAATATTTTTTAATTTGATATTTTAATATGATTCGATAGTTGAATTAAGTTCAATATATTTTGAACTGTCTCGTACTCAACTCTAGCAAAAAGCACACACGTAAAAGAAAGAGGAAAAAAAGAAAAACATCGTAAGTCCCCATAACCATGCCCGAGAAAGGGAACCAATATTGTTTATTTATTGGATATGGAAGAATCGTTGGATGGCTCTAAAATGGCCATCTCCCATCCTAGTTTTATATAAAACTTCAACTCGGCAAAACCCTTTTTCAGTTCTTTTACCTTTTAAAATTTTATTTTATTTAATTCTTAAAACTATAATTATATATCAAATTTTGGATGAGCTAACAGTGAATTATTTTTATTTAAATTAAAATTAAAATTAAATTTTAATATATGAGTTACGTTAAATAAATTGTTTGTAATTTTATTATTATTTTTTTTTGAAAGGAGTAATTTTATTATTATTGTAATTTTATTCGAATCAAATCGAATTATTCATAATCCAATAAACTCCGAACACGAGTAATTTGGATAAAAAAATATAATTATATTATATTGGGTTTATTACATTTTTATTTTTACACATTGCCCACTTTTTCAAATTTTTTTCTCAATTTGTGATAAGAATTCAAATTGTTAGATTTTAAATTATTTTGCCAATTTAATTTAATTAAACATCAATTTAAACAGCATTAGAAATTTTTTATTAAAAGTAGTTCAATCAGGTAAAAGTTGATATTTTATTTTTATCTAAATATATTTAAAAGTAAAATTATTTTTTATTTTCAATTAATAAAAAAAAGCTTTAGTTTATTTTTAATGTTGAATAACATTTTTAATTATTTCAAATATTACTAGCACTGTAGTTGTTAATGTTAATATGTTTTATTATATATATTGTAAGTAGTTATATTTATTTTCTAGGTACTACCATTGATTGAGATCAAAAAGTTCATATTTACTGCCTAAGGGTCTAAGGAGGTTTCAAACTTAAGATTTGCACTTCATTGAGCAAAATTCTACCACTATATTGTGTACTTGGCACCTAAGTATTTATTTGTATTTTTTCAACTTTTTTATAATACATCATTTATCATAAAATATAAAAATTACTTTTAATACTAATATAGTTAATAGTTTGCTAAATTTTTCATATATTAAAAATGAAAATGAAAATTATGAATTTTTCGCTAAATTAATAAAGTTTACAAACTTGAATTCAAAAATATTTATATCTTTAGACTAATAAGTTTAAATAAAAAATTAAAATATCATTTTTAATTAATTTTTTTGTTAAATTATTATTTAATAAACAACTACAATATACTTGCAATAAGTTGTTAGTTAACTGTCTCAACAAAAAAAAAAAAATCTAGTAATTTAAGGAAAAAAAATATTTAAAAGAAGTTTTTAATGTGTGTCAAAAAAGGATAATTTTTTTATACAACCCTCCTCCTCCCTAATGATGTGTTAACTTTTGAAGCTATCAACAATTAATAAAATAATTTAATTTAATTTTTTTTAAATCTCTTATATAGATAAATAGATAAAATAACCCTTATACATTAAACAAATGAAATTATAAATACACAATAACATTATATCGGGAAATGGTATATGTCACGGTGGGCTGCGACATATTACCTTTATGCCCTTAATTTTTTTATTTGATTGTTAAAAAAATTTATAGATTACGGGTGTTTAAATTTTTATACGACGGGTTCATCCATGTGCAACTTAGGTTTTAGATTCTAAAAAATTTAAAAATTAATTTTTTTAAAAAAAATAAGGATAAAGAGTTAATGTACAAGGGTTATTTTGTCTTTTTGTCTATATGAGAAATTTTAAAAAAGTTAAATTATTTATTTTATTAATTAGTAATAGCTTAAAAAGTTGACACATCATTAGGGAGGAGGAATTCCTCCTCCATGGGTTGTATAAAAAAATTGTCCGTAAAAAAAGTATGATAGTTTGATACAACGCAATTAAAGTTTAATAGCTTAATGCAATATATTTTAAAATTTTAAGAATTTAAAAATAAATTTTCCCTATTTAATGGGCACTGAAGAATCATTGGATAGCCTGAAAATTGGCTATTACTACATATTATCTAATATTATATATATAATAATTATAATTAAATAAAAAATTAATTTAATATTTTTAATTAAGTTAAATAAATCTTATTAATGCAGAAAAAGCTTTATTTATTTTTTTAAGATTGTCATATAAAGAGGGGACCAAACTTTTTTTTTTCTTTTTAATAAAGAGGGGACTAAACTTTAAAAAGATAATCTTATCGCTATCATATGTTAAGAGCCATTCGTGATCTTAAATGACATATTCAGCGAGTTTTTTTAAAAAATAAAAAATCTAAAGAATAAAAAAAGGCATCTTTCTTGGAAAATTTTAAAGAAATTTATTTTTTAATGCAAATATTTTTATTTATGGTACTTTCTGTTTTCCTTTTTAGACAATAATATAAATAGATATAAAATTTGACCAAATTATATACAAAATTTTGGATAATAAAAATATTTTACTAATTTTAAATATTCAAATATAAAAATTAATTTATAGTCAATCTACTAAAGTATATATTGGTTAATATTAATTAATTTGTGCCCAAATAGATTTAAAAAAAAAATATTTTGCAATGTAATGATATGGGAAGGGACTAAATTTTAAAAGATAAGCTCCTGGTGGCGATTGTATATTGAATTGAAGAACCCATTGGTGGCCTTAAAATGACACATCTACCATACCAGTTTTATGAACAACTTCAAAAGAAATGGCCAACGCCCTTCTGATAATTTTTTAATATAAACTATTTACTTTTGATCCCTGAAATTTTATATTTTTAAAATACATATCTTTTTTGATCTTTTAACACTTATTCACTTTTAAATTTTTTTAAATTTATTTATTTTAATTTCTAATATTTTAAATTAAAAATATAAATTTATATAAATTTTTAAATAATTTAAATTTAAAAATAAATAAACAAGTTAATGTTAAGATAAAAAAATTATGATAAAACTACTGTTTTTTTTACAATATTTTTAATTATACTATTTTTATTTTCAATAAAACTTGTATTTTCAAAATAAAATATTATGATGAAAAAGAACACCATAATTAAAAGAGATTATGATAAAAAAAATATATATTTTTTATAATTCTTTAAAATCTAAATTTTATTATTTTAATACATTTTTTATTTTTTGTAAAAAATCTTAATTAAATTTTTTTGAATAATTTTTTTTATAAATAGTGGATATCAATACATGCATGTACATCACCAAAAACGGTGATAGATTTTCCAAGCAACTCAAACTTTTTATAACCGTTATTTTAACCTTCATTTTTTTTTATCATACTTTTTGTGTACATGAAAAATATTTATATTATAAAAATTTATTTACAATAATTTAAAATATTATGAAAAACAGTAGTATTATTATAATTTTTTTTTATCTTAGCATTAACCTGTTTGCTTATTTTTTAAATTTAAAACTATTTAAATATGTATACAATAATTTTAAATATTAAAAATTAAAATAATTAAATTTATTTTTTTACTAGTGAAAAGATTTTAGAAGTGACATAAGTGTTAAAGGATAAAAAATGGTATGAATGTTAAAAATATAAAACTTCAGGTACCAAAAGAAAATAAATTGTGTTAAAAAATTGATAGAATGGTTTAAAACTTCAAACTCATGAAGTTTAAGGGCCTAAATATATAAAACAAAATTTGAGGGGTCTAAAGCCAAAAGGCTGAAAAGTTTAGGGGTCTCAAGATACGTTTTGCTATCACTAAATTAACTCTTACTATATTTGAATCCTTTTACTTTTTTTTTGACCAAAGTGGGGAGGTTGAGGGGGGGAGGGGGGTATTGAACCCCCAACCTTCAACCCACACCCCCAAGCCTCCACCACTAGGCTAAGGCTTTGGGGGTTATTTGAATCCTTTTACAGTACAACCATTTGTATCAATACAAATAGAAGTCATAAAACAATTTATGCATTAGATACTATAATTTGCTCATATAGAAGTCATAAAACAATTTTTTGAAGGTTGGGATTTGATGGGTCGCTAAGCATATCTGCAATAGTAAACTCCCGTCACCACTTGGACATGAAAGTATGTGTCCTTTCCCTTCTATAGGATTTGCAGCTCTCATGGATATTGGTTTCCCCCACCCAAAATCATGTGATTCAAAAAATGGAATTCGCGTCCATTTTATAATCTTGAGATTCGGGCTTTTGCTAGTTTTCACTCTTTGGGACACACTTGTAGGATCATCAATTTCTTCCTTGTAATCAATAGCTGACCTCAAGTATTCATCATCCATCATCTTCAATGTCTTATGAATTCTTTCAACTGTGTCTGTTATTGGCTCCGATATCAGGTCCCCAGATAAAGCTATTTGTGTTGCAAAGAAGATTACATTGCCAAAATAGCCAGGTGGAAGTGGAGGATTAAATTTAGTCCGACCATCAACTGATACATATAGCTTACTTTCTTGATCATCTGGTAAGCCTCGTGCTTTGGTTGTGCATCGTCATATGTGTGCAGTCAGGATCTCAAAGGTGGTATAACTAGTTTTGCTATCATTTCCTTTTATCTTGGCTTTCAAGGCATCTAACTGATCGGATTTGATCTCAAAAATTTCAAGATAATTAGTATCAAAATCTGTTTGATTTTGTATGCCTTCTGGGGAAGTATAGTTTAAAGTAGGCGGCTCATCATATTCAATGTGGGGAAATTTAGGGGTAGGCGGGCTTCGACAACGGAGGATGGTACGATCTATGAATGGTGGTGTACTAATGCAGAGGCCATGGACAACATTGGACCATGACATTGAGAAATGCGTAGTTGACAAACCATCTCCTAGTATGTGATGCCACCCAACTCCAAGAGAGACTCCTCCGCACCTGAATTTTGTCACCTGTGACGATAGAATTGCTTCATTCAAATGAAATAGCAGTATATAGGTTTTCTTTCCTTCTTTAGTAGAAGTATTACATTGACTATAAAAGTGTTAGTATGGACAAGATAGCATGGGGAGGACAAGTAGTTTCAGGGGATTGCGACTCACATTTAAGGACGTTTCTAAAAGCTTTTATATATATATATATATATATAGAACTACAAATTTCTAAAAGTAGTTGGTAGCTCTATTAGAATTGTTATATTTATGACCCTAAAGAACTGCTTTCCTGGATGCTTAGGGATAGCCATCGGCTATCAAAGTAAATATACCAACAAAAGACATGGCGTGGGTACATGCTTCACTACAGGCACTCACTCATACCCAATCTAACTCAAAATTTCAGGCAATAGCCAAATTAAATTATATCAAGACAAAAGTGTATATTAAAATACTCATTAAAAGAAATAGTTTCAAGAAATAGCTTATTGGTGTGTATAATTTATCACAAAAAATTCATTTGAAGATCATATAGACATACAGTGGTGAAGCTCAGGAAGCATTGTCCAAAGTTTAAATTTTTTATTGGTCTGGGGCCTTTGTTAACTTGGTATTCATAATCCATGCCTCAAGTCAAGTTTGTACCACAATTAGTGCAATTTGTTAATTTCTCTGTGGGTTTAAAATAAAAATAAATAAATGAACTTCTCTTTACATTTTCTTCAGGTAAATGAAGGAACAAAATAATGATAATAATAATAAAGCACAACTTGCTTCCCTACAGAAATATGATGACTTAGTAGTTCGAACTATCCAATTTTTGGTGTCATAGGTCTTTTATTATTTCCACCCATATTTAAAAAAAATCAATCTAATAGAAAACATAATATTTTTATAATATATATATATATATAATTTGATACGGACAAAAATAGGCTTATAATTTTAAATAAACAAAGTATACAAGTAATTTTTATTAAAAAAACTTTCCTAAATTTTAATTATTTTTAAAAGTTAATTTGATTAAATTTTATTATTTATATTTAAATAATCAAATAATTATTTATAATATTAAATATAATTTATCATTCAAATATTTTTATTATTTAACACCTTTTTGAATAAAAAGAAGGGATAATTGCTATATCCATAAATAGATATTTATTTATTTATGGATAATGATACATATAACTACCATCAACATGAACAATACCGTCGATGGTAGCTACAATTATTTTCTTATTCCTTATATTTTTTTTAATTTTAATATTTTTTCGAAAATTCAATTTTGAATTTTTTTTTTTTTGAAATCTAAAACTTAAGTTGTGTGCAAACCCATTGTGCAAGAATTTAAACATTCGAAACTTGTCAAATTTTTTTAATAATCAAATGAGAAAAAATTGAACAAAAGAGCATTTTCATAATCTGCCACGGGCAAAGACGCACTGTAGCATTACTGCCCGCAACATATATATTTATCCTTTATTTATTTATTAAGTTATGTGCACATATTATGTATTTGAAAGGTTAGTGTGATTTAAATATTTAATTTTTTTGAATTATACAAAATATACACTGCACAACTAATGTGGCATTCTCAATTTACTTTCCGATTTCCATAAATGGAAGAGACCAGGCCATAATACACAACACATTAAATTCATAAAATTATAACAATTTTTTAAAGATGTATTAAACCACATAACACAAATACACGCTCCAAAACTAATGAAATCTAAAAAATCAATTTAATTTTTAGTTAAAATAATTTTTTACGAATTCATTAAAATTGTTTGGATGCAAGCATTTAATTAGAAATTTTTAGATTTCAAATATTGAATTTTAAATATAAGAATTTCAAATAACATATAATTACATGTCATTTTAAATTCTTATTAAATGAACTATTAAATTCATTGTGTATTTATTTCAAATTCTTATCGATACAAATCTATATAGTTCCCAATCAAGAGATTTAATTAAAATTAAAATTCATACTCAAATCATTTCCATCCAAACATAGTATTAATAATTCGGAATGTTATTTTGAATCTAATGATAATAGTTAATCAAGAGTTTAAAAATAATATGTTTAATGTACTATTCACATATACAAACAAATATGTTTAATCAGACCACTTTAATCAACTTTAATCAGCTCAAAATATATATATATATATATATATATATATATATATATATTATTAGCATATTTGTTATAAAAAAAAGATTGAAATTTCCAATGTAATAACTAAAAAAATTCCAACAAAAAAGTATAATTTTGATTTTATGTAAAAGATCAAATTAGTTTTTATTGTTTAGATTCCATTTACGCCTGTGAAAAAGAAAAAAGAACATGTGAAGTGAAAAATTTGCAAAGGAAAAGACAATCAATATAGAACTAGTGGTAAGTACCTGCAAAACCAGCAGCGGAAAAGAAGATATGTCCTTAGAATAATCAACTTTTGGAACAAGAAAACTAAGTACGTCATCACGCAAGAAGTCTCCAAGCTCATCCATGGTGGAATCTGCTTCAGCTTCTGTAAATAGAACTCCTTTATTGTTGCACTGTATCTCAAGCCTGCCATTTTTATCTTTTCCCAGTCTTCCAGCAACTGGGTAGAATGGAACAAGAACTTTGCTTAGTGCTTCTTTTAGCACTTTAGTTTCAAAGAAATTTGAAGAACCATTTGGCTTGTAAAGGTATGCTAAAGGAACAACGAATGATATTCCTTGCGAAAGGTCCAAATTTGAGAGCCATATATGCTCAAGGTCTTGTGTCTCTTCCATTGGTTGCACCATTGTTGATTCCTTTGTCGTAATCTTCATGGTGATCTTGATCTCGATCTTGCTCTTGTTATTACTACAAAGATACAAATTACAATGTTCGAGAATGATGAAGTGTCTCGTAGCCGTACATATTTATCTTTGGGAAAAAAAAAAAATAACAATGTTGCCGCCTCGCGACGTCAGCAATGACTTGGCGAGGCACAACTTTTTTTAGTATGCTCGTGAGAGTTTTTTATAATTATATTATTAAAAAAATGGGAAGATAAAACAAATATGGGAAAAGGTCCAATTTGCACCTTAATTTTTTGATCTAGAAACACATTGGACCTTTTGAAAATTATTTTTATAATCAGAACTTCTGTTTTGAAAATTTAAATATATTAAAATTTTACTGATTACAATTAAATCCTATAACTTTTTTAGTATAATTAAATCTTATAAACTAATCATTAGCTAATCTTAACAGATACTAATAAATTAAATTAATAATTTTTTTAGAAATATATATATAACCTAATTATTAAATTTTTAAAGTTTTTCGACCTATAAAATAATTTTAAGGAATTGGGTCTTTGTTGACATTATTTCTAAAGTCTCTATATATTCATGGAATTTTACTTGTAAGTAATTCTGTGATTTTTTTTAATTTTTGATATTGTGAGTGTAGATTCATCAAACACATTAAAAAATAGAAAATAAATCTGATTTAAAAAATAAAGATAATAGCTAGGTGTTAAAATATATATAAAACTGATCAACGCTTGTTAGGGGTGAGCACGGTTCGGGTAAATTCGAGAATTTAAAATCTCCGAAACAGTATCATATTTTGAGGATTTTAAAAATAAAAATTTTCAGTACCAGTACCTAATTTAAAAATCTCCGTACCGGTACCATCACATTTTTCGGGACGGTTTGGTATGGAGATTTGGTTCTATCAGTGCAGATCAATATGGTACGGTCCAAAACATGAATTCGAGAATTTATGTAATCGACAAATTTATATTATTAATTAAAATTATATTTATTACTCAATAGTTTTTGTTGAAAAAATTATGTAATTTTTTAGTTGGCCCATCAACAAATTTTCAATAACAATTCAATTCTATTTATATTATATAAAATATACATCTTTGGTAGTACATAATTAATTAATCATTTTGCCAGTGCCAACTTAATTATATACAATAATTATTCTTCTTATTTGAAAATCATATAATTATTATCAATTTGGATCATATATATATAAGGTGATAAAAAAAACTGGGATAAAGAAGATGGAATAAAGAAAATAATAGACCACCAAAGCTAGAATACGTTCAACTTGTAAACTAGAATAATGAACAAATAGACCACCAAAGCTAGATAAGAAATAATAAGTTTAACAATCTTAGTCTTTTTTTTTTTAATATGCAACAAAAGAATAATTATAATAATATTATTTAGCTCATTAGTTTTTAATAATATCAATAATATTAGATTACTTAATAACAATAATAATTAATAAGTTATTTAATATAATAATACAAATATAGTTTAATCAATAAAAATGACATCTTTATTATTTTTATTTATAAGATCACTACTTAATTTAATCAAAATGACGTAATTTTGGATAAATCCACATTGTTTTTTTTTATCCATAATATATGTCTATATATTAATATGCAATAAAATAATAATTATAATAATATTATTTAGTTCATTAGTTTTAAATAACATCAATAAAATTAGATTACTTAATAACAACAAAAATTAAAAAGTTATTAAATATAATAATATTATCTAGCTCATTAATTTTAAATAATATCAATGATATTAGATTACTTACTATCAATAATAATTAATAAGTTATCATCAATGATAATAATAATAATAATAATAATAATAATAAATTATTATTATTATTATTATTATTATTATTATTATTTAATTAATAAATTATAAAATTTGAAATCATACAATGTTAATTTTCTTAGTTTCGTATTTTTAGTTTAAATTAAAATATAATAGTCATTCCACATTTTTTACTTGATGATGATGATAATAATAAAATTAATAAAAATATTTTGTTAATAATTTATTTATTATATGTCACTTAATATATATTGCTTAATAATGTAATGAAAAATATATAGTTAAGTTCACTACTATCTATTCATACTTATATATATTATTATTATTATTCGGTACTCTATTCGGTTTATGGTTCGGTACGGTTTTGGTATGGATCAGTACGGTTTTCGGTTCCCTTTTTTTGTAAATATCCAGTATAGTACCAAATTAGTTACAAAATTTGGTTCGGTTCAATTCGAGGTTAAAATTATTCAATTCGGTATAGTTTTAATGTCTTTCAGTTCGATTTTTCGGTTTAGTTCAGTATTGTTGAACCTTGAGGGGGAAAATGATAATTTTTTATGGTCACAACTAATTAAGTAAAATTGTATTTGACATGTGTACTTGAGTATTTATTTCAGCTCTATTAAATTTGCAACAATCAGTTGTGGCACAAGCAATGAAAAATGAATCATGACTGTGACAAAGGGCAAAAACGAAGATCGTATTTTTTGTGGCAAAAGCGGAAGTAGTTTTTGATGAACAATGATTGAAATCTTCATTTTAGGTGATCACAAGTGATTTCCAATCTTCATAAAAAATTTTCTTGCAAAATTACAAAAATCAAATTTGCATTTTTAGAAAAGTTCCCGAGAGCAATCACAACCAGTATCATGATCATGAAAAATGATCATGACGGATCGTCACCACCAAAGTCATGATCATGAAGCGTGAAATTTCAAAATTTTGTCTCAGCGCCCTCCGATTGTCATGATCATGAAAAATTATTCATGATCATGACAAATTAGTCATGATCATGACAAAGTCGCAGACCTGCTACTTTTTTGGGTGGTTTCAACGACTCTTTTTGCATTTAATGCATCTTCAACAACTATTTTCTTCTATGAGGATATAAATACAAGTCATTTTTCAACTGGAGAAAACAAGAGAGTTGAGCAAACATATTGAGAGCCATCTTTGAGCATTTACTCTTGAATTTCATCTTTAACCACCCAAGATCTTCATCTTTAATTCTTGTAATTTTCATCTATCTCAAGAGTGTCTTGAGTGTGGGTTGGTGAGTGTTTAAAAACCATTATTCAAAAGCTCAATAGTGAGATTGAGTGAGTTACGTTAGGGATTTATTCACTTGTAAGCTAAGAGGATTGTTCTTAGTAAGCGAGTTTGAGTGTGAGCCATTGAAAACACTTGGGTTAGAGTGTGAGCCTTGAAAAACACTTAGGTTGGAGTGTGAGCCTTGAAAAACACTTGGGTGGCTTGATTTAAGCTTGTAATGGTTTGATTTACACCTTGAATTAGATTGATAGTGGATTGAAACTCTTAACTTGTGGTTGAGGAGAGGAGTAGACTTTGAGGGCCGAACCACTATAAATTCTTAGTGTTTTTCTTGCTCTTATCCTTTATTTAATTCAATTCTTACTCTGTTTTTGTTTGCTCTTGGGTTTAAAAAGAAAATTCCCCATATTTCCAAAAAGAAATTTCACCCCCCCTCCTTGCACTTGTGGAATTACAAGTATTTTCTCTGTCCCGTGCTTAGCCCTAACACTAGCTAATTGTTTTTTCATTTATTTGTTGAAACAAATAATAGAATAACTCATTTGGTACTTGATTTAAAATTATTATATTTATAAATTTCAAATAAAAATTTAATAAGTCTGAGAGGAAAAGTTGAAAATTGTTATTATACATTAGTGTAAATAATAGATATAATATTTATTTGATTATATTTTTTTTACCAAATAAAAGGATATCATATATTAAACAAGCAAATAGTACATTTTATGGGCCAACATAATTTGAGAGGCCAGATACACAACCATGGCTTTTACATTTGATGGGCTAGTGTTGACATAAAGCCCAAATACATATTTTAGGGTTTCAACCCTAGTTTGTTGAGAAGTTAATGACGGTCGTACAACAGTGGCGGCAGCGACGATGACATGGTGTATGACTTCATGCGGAAGAGTTTGCCTGAGCTAGTAGTGTCATGGACTTAAGAAGATGACAGCGTCCAGACTTTGAAGCAGCAGTTGCAAGCAAAATAGGTGGGAGAAGATGTCACGACCCGAACCTATAGATACGTGACCGGCACTAGGGAATGGGAATACTTAAAGTACCCGAAACCCATAGTAAGCCTTAAAAAATTTTCGCGAATTTAAAACATTAAACAGCAAACTTAAAATTACAATGCATAGTATTCCAACAACAAAACATAAATACTCAGATGAAAAACATACTTATTCAAATTTCATAAATAAGAGTATTCTTCAAATACAATTGATCGATATCTCATAGCAAATAAAATCATAATACAATTAAAGCCAGTTCCGTTAAACAACTACTGCGGTGTCTAAAATTTACTTATACAATGCATAATCTAATCTGACATACATAATGCGGCCGGGGACGAATGAACATGGCGCAATGTAGAAGTACTGGCAAACTGACTGTGAGGTCCTGAGAAAAAAGTTGAGGGGAATCAGACCTCACTGAGTGAATCAACTTTATGAAATGCATGTTGGTTTTAAAACATTTATTAAAATCGTTTTCTAAAACATTTAAAGTAAAATAGATATTACTTTTGAAAATTCTTTAATCAATTAAATAAGAAAAACTTTGAATAAAATCATATAGTAAAATTCTTTTTCTGAAAACTT
>CATIWK010062404.1:0-12270 GCA_949634005.1 Mallotus japonicus | reverse complement strand
AAGACTTTGGTAAGTCCGATAATTTGACAAATAAACTCAAGTTGGGAACAACTGACAAGGAGAATATAAGTTCACCCCTTTTCTTATTCAAACTGTATATAAACCAGAACATATCCAAGTCCGGCTCTCTACCTTCCCTATGCATAAGCTCTATATACCCAGTCAATATCCTATAACTATTAGGATGCAGTTGTCTAGGAGCTATATTATATATGTTAAAAAAACTCTTTACAAAGGGATATAGGGGAAATCTCAACCAACCCTCCAACTGATCTTAGTAAACCACTATTTTTGTGGCATCAGCATACGGCTCATGCTCCTTCTTATCAGTGGTATAAAGTAAATAATCCCGTGGAATGCTATAACGTCTCCTAAACCAGTCTAGCATACCCTTGTCTACCCTAGATTCAAACAAGTCTGATTTCACTTGCTCTCTTGGGGCCATTATACTTACAAATAGAAGAAAAATAAAATAGAAGGCAGAGATTTTTCACCTGATAACTATGCAAAGATCCTTCAACACAAACACACAACGATTATCACTTGTAGAGAGTCGAAGTGAGAAGAGGAACTGGAAAAGGCAAATAAAAAATACACAAAGCAGCAAAAGAAAGTGTCTTCACGAATGATCAAATCCAACTTTATAAACCCAAAGGAAGGTTCCAGAAAGACTCAGATTACCCTCACTAAATGGGTATTCAAGCCAACAGTCACAGGGGTAAAAACATCATAGTGCCCCCAAATCAACAGTCATTATTAGCATAGTTATCAATAGCGCTATCTTTTTAACTGACGTAATTTCTTCAGCTATCAACACAACGTTACGAAATGTCTCCTCCTTTGACATATAAATAGCTATAGCAGTTTGAAATTTGAAATCTCAAAAGACGTACACATTCAACATTGAATCACTTTTCTAAATCTTGGGTCACTTCTAAGGTACCGAGCATCAAAAGTCCAGTGACTGAAGCTGGCATCCTTAGGTCGCTTCTAAAGTACTGAGGTTAAGTCTTGGGTCGCTTCTAAGGTACCGAGCATCAAAAGTCCAGTGACTAAAGCTGGCACCCTCAAGTCGCTTTTAAGGTACTGAGGTTAAGTCTCGGGTAGCTTCTAAAGTATCGACCATCAAAGTCCAGTGACTGAAGCTGGCACCCTCAGGTCGTTTCTATATTACTGAGAGCATTTGTTGGTCCCATTCTGCATGTTATCATAACACTGGTGGGTTAATCCCTCAGGATGTTTCATAAACATCGAGCTTCTATAAGTCCAGCTAGCATCTTCACTTTATTCAAACTTCGACACCAGGAATTCTAAGACTCGGTACCGAGCATCTTCAACATCGATGACTAAGGCTGGCCACCTCAGCTCACCCTTCAGCATCAGATAAAAATTTTCAGAACAAGACTTTATACCTCCGAGTTATTGACACTGTACATCTCTGGAATCTAGACACTCGGACATAAAAATGTCCAAATATACTTGAGGGGGAGGGGGGGGGGGACTCTTGATGCCCTACAGGTATATTCCTATTCTAATAATCAATTATTTTCCTAAATAATAGTAACTTGCAGAGAAAGGAAGATCAATCCAAAGAGGAAGAGGAGCCCTGGATCACGAAGTTCTACATGAAAGAGGAATCCTATTCCTCTCAGGTTTGAGCATCATAATCTCTATAAATACTCCTTGCCTCTCCCTACATTATTCATTCTATTCTCTTAAGCTCTTACTCTCACTTTATCTCTCTAGATTTCTCTCTCTATCCTTTCTGACTTAAGTATCAGAGGATTTGTGGGGGACATCCCACATCTCACCTTGCCCTGTTGTTGATTGCTTGATCGCAGGACTTGGAGGTTCCGGAAATCAAGTTATCATGACATATATTTTTTATAAAACTTGTTCAGTGATTAAGGTTATAAAAAATACACATAAAAAATATTAAATAGTAAATCTAATTGTTAACTGGTCACATTATGGCTTATTTTAAATTTTTATTATAAAATTGAAAACTATTTTTTATTTTAATTAAATGTTCATCATTCAATTATTTATGGAGTTCTTTTTTTTTTTTTCATTTTACTTCAAATACTACCTGTAGCAATAATTTAGAAATAACACTATTATTATATTATGTACCCAAAACAATTTTTCTATTCAAGTATTTCTATACACATGATATAATTTGGGTAGAGGTGGATATATATAATACAATGGACCACTGTTGTGACAACGGTAGCAATTTTTTCCGAAGGTTAAAGAATTAAATGGAAAGATATTCTTCATGGCATTATAAGTGATTGATAACTTGTTTGGCAATTTTTTGAATTTTGCACACGTGTCCATAAAAGAACTAAGGTGAATGAGTGGGGAGATCCCCATAAACATTCCAATATTAAGATAGTGAGGATCTTGAGAGGAAAATATTATATGCAAGAGATGTGATGTATGTTGTGAATGAAAGAATGAAAGATATAAGAAGTGTATATAGGGAAAATATTGACTCAATCCTGTTAGGATTAGGACTCATTTTGATGAGATCCCTTATGTTGATAAGCATTTGGTGTCCTTATTGTGCAAGAATTGAATGTCCTTATCCTATTGAAATTGGGCATTCTTCCATTAGTTGTCCCTTACTTGGAGGTAGGTTATGAATGTGGGGTATCAAGAGTCCCCACCACCCCAAAGTCTTATTCGGATATTTATGTTCGATATTCACTAAGTCACTGATGTAGCCAGAAATATTTGGTGAATCTTCGACCTTGGTGATGCTCGATATGAAGAGGTGATTCAAGTGTTTCAGAATAGATGGTTAGGAAAGAGTAAATTGGCAGTGATGTATAGTGACCTATGTCTTCTATAATGCTCAGTGTTCGAGAATGACCCGAGACTTTAATGATACTTGGTGTTCGAGAATAACCGAGACTTTTGATGATGCTCGGTGTTCGAGAATGACCCAAGATTTTGATGATGCTTGGTTTTTGAGAATGACCCGAGACTTTGGGGATGTTTGGTGTTCGAGAACGACCTGAGACTTTGATGATGTTTAATGTTCGAGAATGACCGGAGACTTTAGTGATGCTCGGTGTTCGAGAACGACACGAGATTTAATGATGCGTAGTGTTCGAGAACGACCTGAGATTTGGTGATGCTCGGTGTTTGAGAACGACCTCGAGACTTTGGTGATGCTTGGTATTTGAGAACGACCCAAGACTTTGGTGATGCTCGATGTTTGAGAATGACTTGAGACTTTTAGTGATGCTCGGTTCAAGAACGAGCCGAGACTTGTGCCTCCGAATATCGTCATGGCGGAGAGCTTTTCTTTGACTTTTCATATTCATGTCATTTAATATGACAATTCTGGATTTTTAACTACCACATTCTTAGTGGCAGAGAAGTTGTCAGTAGTGGAGATGTTTGGGCTGCGGCATTTATAACCGTTCAGTTAGTAGGCTTGTGCTGTCATTTATTATTCTAATAATACCCCTATGAGTTCAAATTTATTAAGGGTAATGCCTATCATTCCAAAACATTCCATCCCCTTCATATATTGGGGCTTTTTTTAGGTTTCTGCACTTTTCTTCTCCTTTGCTTTCTTCTGTGTTCTTTGTAAGTTTTACTGTGTCCCATCTCCAACTACTTCTTTATTGAAGTTTTCTTTCATTAGTTATTTCTGTGTTTTCTTCATTGCCAGGTTAGATTCTACTCTCTAAACCTTCCATCTTCTTCTTAATTTTTTGCTATCTTCATGGCTCCTTGTAAATCTGTTAACTCTTCTCTATTTGAGTTTAGAGTAGATGCAGTTCAACTTAGGCATTGTAGGGTCAAATATAACATCCCTTCTGAATATAACTTATTTTTAGTAAATGAGGATTTTAGGGCTCATCATAATCTCCCTGGCAATGAGAGGATGGTCATTTATATATTGTGTGAAATTGTATGGAGAAAAAAAAATCTTCTCGATTGATTGAGTTTAGCAAAGATAAGCTTGTTGAAGGCCATATAAACAAGTGAAAGTGGACAAGTTTTATGCATGTGCAGAAAATTGCCAAAAGAAATGTATTAATTGACACTTAGTCTGTTCATATATACGCAAGGTAATGAACATATCATGTAATTTCAATTTCAGCTGCGACAGTTTCGTCATGTAATGAATAAAATTAGACGTTGGATTCTTCCCCATATGTTTAAATTTTATTTTATTTCCAAAAAAAACCTTAATTTACACTCAGTTATAATATATCAAAAAATTAAAAAAACATAATTCATTATTATTTTATTAAATTTGATTAATCGCATTAGCTAATTAAGTAATAATTTTTTTTATCACATGAAAAATTATATATATATATCGTACCAAAAAATGTGAATTAAATTCTTGACAAAAAAAATGTGAATTAAAACAATTCATAATTAAATAATATATAAATAAATATTTAATTTTTATATGATTAAACTTTAAACTTATAATCTCTTGATTATTGGACCTCAACTTCAAATTTAATTTTCACAATAATATTTAAAATTTAGTTTAATTAATTAAATGTACTTTTATTATTTGTTTAAAACTGCGCTAAAATTTCAATATTTATCACATAGATTGGCATTTCAAAAAAAGAAAATGGAGAATATTCAGAGTCAGACATGCTTTAATTTTGGGACGAATAATGTTAAAAATTAAAAATCTTACAAATATGGCAGACGTGGTAATTAATAAAAGGGGTCCACATTTACTATTTGTTGGTCGCTTTCCGCTTACGCCACCCATCTTCTATATATCCATAGAATTATCACCCTTTCTTCCTACGTGTCACTAAACGTCTCGAAACGCCGACACTCGTTTCCTCTTGTGCGTCCCACCCACTTCCCTCCACTCCGTTCTCATCACCTATATCTTCCTCAATTCTCATCAATTTCATTCAAACTCAGCACGCTTGTCCGTTAACCCATCTAACGGTCCATATTTTTCTCAGTTTATAATAATACCACCAGTAAGCCTCTTCTTCTTCACTCTTCACCATCCGCTCTTCCCTCTGTTTCTCACTTATGGATACACTCGCTTCTTCTCTTCAATGTCTGCTGCTACTTTTCTGTCTGATCATTTTCGTGCACGCCCAGTTGCCTGGCACGTGGGAGCTACTCGTCCCCAACGCTGGAATAGCCTCCATGCACACCGCCGTTACACGTTTCAACACTGTTATCCTCCTCGACCGGACTAACATCGGTCCATCTCGCAGATTGCTACCCAAAGGTCATTGCCGTTATCATTCGAAAGACGTTGCTCTAAAACGTGATTGCTATGCTCATTCTGTTATTTTCAATCCTCAAAATAATCAAATTCGGCCGTTGATGATCCTCACTGACACCTGGTGCTCTTCTGGTCAGTTTCTCTCCAACGGTACGTTGTTGCAAACCGGTGGTTACATGGATGGGTTCGCCAAGATCCGGAAGTTCGACCCGTGTGACCCAAATGAGTTGTGCGATTGGGTTGAGCTTGATGATGTGAAATTGAGTGAGGGCAGATGGTATGCTACGAACCAGATATTGCCAGACGGGTCAGTTATTGTTGTTGGTGGACGAGGGGCAAATACGGTGGAGTATTATCCGCCGAGAAACGGCGCCGTTTCTTTTCCATTTCTTGCTGAAGCTGAAGATAATCAGATGGATAATTTGTATCCGTACGTCCATCTACTCCCTAACGGTCATCTTTTTATTTTTGCAAATAACAAGGCTGTGCTGTATGATCATCAGACTAACAAAGTTATCAGAGATTATCCACCGTTAGATGGGGGCCCACGGAATTATCCATCAGCTGGATCGTCGGTTATGTTGGCACTAGAAGGTGACTATTCGACGGCTGTGATTGTAGTTTGTGGTGGGGCCCAATATGGAGCTTTTATAGAAAGAAGCACCGATACACCAGCACACGGTAGTTGCGGACGCATTGTCCCTACTTCACCCGACCCGGTTTGGGAAATGGAGGATATGGCATTCGGGCGGATCATGGGCGATATGGTTATGCTTCCAACTGGTGAAGTTTTAATTATAAATGGAGCTCAAGCTGGAACTCAAGGGTTTGAATTGGCATCAAACCCGTGTTTATATCCGCTTTTATATAGACCGGATCAACCCATTGGATTGCGGTTCATGACTTTGAACCCAGGAACCGTACCCAGATTGTACCACTCAACGGCTAATTTGTTACCTGACGGGCGGGTATTATTAGCAGGAAGCAACCCGCACTATTTCTATAAATTTAATGCCGAATTTCCAACCGAATTACGAATAGAGGCTTTTTCGCCGGAGTACTTGTCGGCTGACCGAGCCAATATCCGACCCGTAATTGAAGAGATTCCAGAAACGGTACGCTATGGAGAGGCCTTTAATGTATTAGTATCGGTTTCATTGCCTGTTGTGGGAATCGTGGAAGTCAACATTGGAAGTGCCCCATTTGCAACGCATTCCTTTTCACAAGGACAAAGATTAGTTAAATTGACCGTTACACCCACGGTGCCGGACGGCAGCGGTCGGTATAGAATTGGGTGCACTGCGCCGCCGAGTGGGGCGGTTGCTCCGTCTGGTTATTATATGGTGTTCGCTGTAAACCAAGGGGTGCCAAGTGTAGCAAAATGGGTGCAGTTGGTGTCATAATCTTTGAAAAATTCTCTTGGTTGCACGTAAATGTTGTTTAATTATGTTGATAAACAGATCATTCGATTTCAATTATGGAATTGGATTGATTCTTTTTATTTATAACTGTTGATAATAAAAGAAGAAGAAAAAAAAGAGCAGTAGCAATTCTTTTTGCTCTATACAACCCCAAACAGTAAGAAAAAAAGCAGTGGCAATTCTTTTTGCTTTATTCAACCCCAAACAGTTTATGGTAGCTACTTTTTTTTTTTTTTTTAAAGTTCACGTGTGAGTTTTAAGTGGTGGAGTGAATTTATATTTTTCTTTTGGGAGATTCTTACCTAGGTTGGGTGTATCGTATCTAATGGTAAAATTTAAAACAACACATCAAAATATTGGTAGCTTAATTGATTAAAATAAGATATGTGTCTTGTATTTTAAATCCTATTACTAAGTGTATATACACCCAGTATAAGAAAGAATCTTCTTTCTTCTTTATTCCTCTCATTAATGGTTTGGATATGCACTAGAAATAAAAGTGCAAATTTAATATTTATCAAAATATCTCAGCTACGGCTTCTTGGTCTGCGTGGTAAGGTATCCACCAAGTGATGTCACCTGGGAAGGTTCAAACCCCACGAATTTCTCATTCTCTTGACGTGGAATTTGAACCCTCATGAGTGACATTACTTGGCAGATGCCTTACCACCCAGAACAAGAAACTTAAGTAATATATCAGCATTTTGAAATATATAACTATAATCAAATATTCATATTATGTAATGTTAAATTTTGGACACTAAACTTTTGCAGATTTTTCTGGGTTTAAAGGGATGATGCAAAAATAGTGTTTCAAATTTTTAATTTTTGTTATTTTGATGTTTAATTTTTTTTCTTTTTTACAATTAAGTGTTTAAATTCGTAAAAATTTTTCAGTCTTTCTCAGATTTAATAAGTTAAAGGGTAAATGACCTTTTCTTAAATTAGACTTTATTTGTTTTATTTTTTCAATTAAAAAAAATTATTTTTTCTTTCACTTATACATATTAAATTGGCTGAATGAATGGTAAACAATTAATCTCTGACACTCCTCAATTTTTATTATTTTCTATTCAATTTTTAAATTTTTATTTTGAACTTTTTTCACCTTTCAATTTGTATTTTTTTATTCTATTTAACTCATATAATATCGTTTATAATTTTAAACATATAAAATGCTAAAGTTAGCTTCGAAATAATATAAATAGAATTAAAAAATAATATTAAAAAGTTAGGAAAATTCTATTTTTAATTATATGCTCTCTTTCATTAAACATTATTTTAGTTTATATAAGTTTCTCTTGTGTTCATATCAACATTGATTTATAAAATATTTTGATTTTATGTATTATAGGGATTAGATAGGTTTAAAATAAAAGTTTAAAAGGTTGAATAAAATATAATAGAAGTTGAGGAGTACTACAGTGTGAAACTATGCATTTGGCCGATTAAATTTGCAAGAGAAATATACTAAAAATTATTAAAATAAATAAAATAAAAAATTAAAATTGAACCATTATTATTGCAAAATAAAAAAATAAAGATATTTAATTTAGTTTCTAAATTTATTTGAAAGAGTTAAAATAAAAATGCAATTAATGAAGATAAAATTTTGTTTATTATATTATAAAATATAAAACAAAATAATTTTTTTCAGTAAATAAAATTTTAAATTTGGCTAAAATTATGATAACAAATCAAATTCAATCACTATAATTAATAAAATAAAAAATAAAAATAATATTTAGGTTTCCTAATTTAGTTTGATAAATAAAAATATCTTTTATTTCTAATAATATTTTAAAAAAATATTTGAAAAAATATATTTGATGTAAAAAGAAATATTTAAGTTAATTTATTGTTTAAGATAAAACAAGTAAACACTTTAACTTATAAAATTTATTAGAGATACCATCTTAAAATCTTAAATTTCTTTTTATAACTTCAGACAGTTAATTATAAACAAATAATTTAAATACTAAAATAGTAAAAATAAAAAATTTAGAAATCACTTATATATTTATCCCTTTATTAAATAAAAAATAAATCAAGAAATGGGAACATCAATGCTGTCACTTTTAAACCCTAAAGATTCCTTTAGTGGCCCTTTACATTTAGTCTCTTTTGGAGTTGTTTCTTCTTCTTATGCAAACTTTAGGGACATCAAACAAATTTCAATTATTGCTACCCTACAATGTTCTTTAGACTATTTTATTGAGGTCTAGCCAAATTCAATTATCGGTATATGGTTCATTTTTATAGTGGGGATCAACTTTATTTCTTGTAGTTTTCCCTTTGTGTGCTGCTACTAACAACGAATTGTTTCATTCACATTTTCTTTTCAGTTTTAGGTACTATATTAATTATATTAGATGTTTACTTTTTAAAAATCTACATTGTTTAATTGGTTGTTTAAAAAAAGCTTAACCTTTGTTCGGAAAAAAAAAAAACTTAAAAAAACGACTGTTTTTTTTGCATTATCTCTTATTAGTAACTCATAAAATTATAATGATTTAATTATGGTGCATTTTAGGGTTATTTTAATTTTTACAAAGTAAAATGTACTTTGTTAATAACCACCATTGGATGAGAAAATACACTTTCATCAAATGGTGAATAAAATAAATAAAAATCAAAGTAACCATAGAATTTTCCTTTAATTATTACGCGACTGGTTCAATTTGGTGCAAATTTGGATAGATAATTTCAAAAGAAAGAAAAACAAAATTACTAGAATTGCTCCATTTTTAATCTTATAAATAAAAATATTTCAATTTTTTATTTATTGCATCCATGCTTTTCCATTTTTTATGTGTGCCCCTCTTTTTTATTTTTTTTTCTTTCAGTTTTACCCTTCTTTTTTCATTCTCTTTTTCTACTCTCTTTTTTCTATTTTTATCTTCTCTCCTCCTTTTTTTCATTTTTCTCTCTCATTTTATTTTTATTTTTCCTTATTTTCCCCCTCATTCCCTTATTTTTTTCTTTTCTTCTTTTTTATTTATTAATGGAGCATTAGCCAATATCATTGGCTCTGTATCGGCATAATTTTTAGGAATTTACACTAATTGTTTCATTGCATAAAATTTTGAATATTTTATGATATTTATTTTTTAAAGAAAATTTAATTATACTTTATATTTATATTTATATATGATTAATGAAAATATAATACAGGATAGGATATATAATTGATTTCAAATATTTTACTTGATATTAGTGAATTTTGAATTCATGATTTTTGATTATAAGCCCTCGTTGTAGGGCTTTTTGCTTGCAATAGTGACACTTAAAAATTTACATGTTTTATTTTACAAAAATTAAAAAAAAAAAACAATTTCACACGTCCATTAAATTTTGATATGATATTTCAAGGGACAAGTTCAATGAAAGTTATACTTAGACAGTAGTCAAGTTTTGACTTTATTTGTTGATCATTTGTATGATCAATCTCTAGTTTTGACTTTAACAAATTATTTGAAGTTACCAATAATTGCTTCTAAGTGTACTTATCAGATATATTTGAAGTTATTAAGTCTTGAAGACTCCTAACGTTCAACTTAAAGTACTTCAAATTAATGCTCAAAGATCGTGATTCAATTAAGGTCATATGAAGCTCATTCAAAGCCCTTGAGATTCTCATGTCCCTTAAAGTCACAATAAGAATCATGAATATATATATATATATATACACACACACACACACACACACAAAGAGGACTTTTTGGAGGTCAAGAAGTTGTAGTTTTGAGACCCAAATTGCCCCTGAAGAGTGGGACTCACGATCGTGAGGAGCACTCACGAGCAAGACCTTAAAGAAGCCAAATTTCAATCAAAATCTATGTGCCTCTCACGATCGTGAGGAGCTTTATCACGATCTTGAGGAGGGACTCATGATCATGAGGTTGATTTTCCATAACTCCATTAGACACTTATGGTCTCCAATGGCTAATTTTTTGAGTGTGGGTTGTGTTCTTTAGCTTTAGGTCTTCTTCTTCATCTCTTTCTTGGGGTAGTAAAAGGAAGTGAGGAACCTAAGTTAAAGGAATTGGTTGAAATGTTGTCCATCAAAACACTTAAAAATTTTGGTTTTTGGTTAAATTTAAACCAAGAAAAGCTCCATTATTGTGAAGGTTAGAGTTGAGTCTTAAAACTCTTGTATACTTAATATTGTTAAATAAGATTGGAGTGGGAGATTGAAAAGCCTAACTTGGGGATAAGTTAGGTGGAGATGTAGGTTTATTGAGGAATCGAAATCCTTAAATTGATTGTCTCTATAACCTTTATCCTTGTTCTTAAAAATTCATTTTCATTTCTTAATTAATTTTTAATCTTCCTTCAAAATTTTAATAAGCCATATTCACCCCCCTCTAGGGCCTTTTTCATTTGGTATCAAAGCTAAACTTCTTACTACTCTATTGCAAAAAGCTAAGATCATGGAGAATGAATCCTTAAACTACCTTTCTTTTATGGTTGTGACTACCCATATTGGAAGTTCAAAATGGAACAATATCTTGATAGTGATCCAATAAGATTGTGGGATGTAGTGCAAGATGGTTGAGAACATCTTAAAGCTAAGGTTGACAATGTTGATTTCACAATTGATAGAAATCAATGGACTCAAGAATAAAAGGATGAGAACCATAAAAATAAGAAAGCCATAACCATCCTACTTGCATCCACGTCAAGAGAAGAAAGAGGTAAAGTACAACATTATCAATCCATAAAGAAGATTTGGAAAACTCTTGAGAATTGCTATGAAAGTAACATTCAAGTAAGAAGCAAGAAATTTCAACTTCATGTATTTGACTATAGGCTTTTCAAGATGAAGCCTCAAAAGATTATTACCAAAATGACCAACCGGCTCAATGTAATATTCACCACTCTCAAGAAGCTTGGAAAGCATTACACAATGGAGGAAGTGAACAGAAAGATTCTAAGCATCCTACCTAAGAAGGATTGAGAATCTAGAGTTATTTCTATAGAAGAAGATCATGATCTATTAAAGCTCTCCACTGACATTCTTATTAGAAAGCTTTTAACACACGAGCTTACAAGTAAAGGGAGGATGAGAAAGAAGAAAAGGATGAGAAGAAGAAAGGAATTATCTTGATGACCATTCAAGAAGCTAGTGAAGATGAGAGTCTTGTTAACTCTAGTAAAGATAATGGTGAAATTGCTATAATCAAGTGGTCTATCTTGATCAAATAGGTATGTTTAATTTTACTTTTATGCCACAACCAACTCTTCCAAAACTTGTTATTGAATTTCTTTCAACATTTTTCCTTAGGGTTCAATTTGTGGATGAAAAAAATGAAAGAGGAGGAATGTTATCATGGTTTTAAATAACGGCCGTTACGTTACGTAACGACCGTTATTTCTAGGTTTTTTACCTCCCCGTTACGTTATTCACAGTTATATAACGGTTATAAAATTTTGTATAGGTAACGACCGTTATTTATTAGTCGCGGCCGTTACTCATCGCGACAGACCGCGAAATAACAGTTATTATTATTATGCTTTGAATGATATGTGTATAATATGAATTTTTCATTTTGTTATATTTTTAATAGATTTTACGAAATGTATTATTAGTAATTTTAATCTTTA
>CATIWK010062328.1:0-12834 GCA_949634005.1 Mallotus japonicus | reverse complement strand
TTTCAAAATTAAAAAAATTATTTTTTAGAATATAAAATTAAATTATTTAAAATATACAAATTAAATAAATACATACTATCAACTTATATTACAGATGCCTTTAAATATAATAAATAAGTGAAAAAATTATAGAAAAAAATTAAAAAAAGAAAAAAAAGAGACAGAAATCGCCGACTTTAGAAGATGAAAACACGGAGCAAATTTTGGTACATAAATGAAAAGCAAAAAAACAAAAGTGAAAGAAAAAAGTTGGTCAGGACCCGAACGAAATTCCAACAGTTGACTGGTACATCACGTGAAATTTTCTCTAAAAATGGATAAATAACTCAATTCATTGAATTTTAATCTGCTTAATCTTCGGAGGCCTGCTTGGGTTTAGAAGTATTATTCAATACTAGCCCAAAATTCGTAACATATGATGGGCTAGTTTGATATTCATGTTTTTTTTTAAGATAGAATTTATTTTTCCAACATTTTTTTAAATGTAAAGTTTTCAAAAATTATCAAAAATTTTAAAATTTTAATTTCAAAAAACAGTTGATGCATGTATATGAAAACTTCATATTTCATAAAAGATTAATTTTTTACAACCTAAAAGAAAGATAAGCAATTTGAAAAAAAATTTATAAAAAGTCGCATTTTTTTTTTTGAAAAAATTTAATTCCATAGAATTGTTGAATATTATATCATATACGTTAATAATAAATAAATTCCAGTATTTTTCACTGCAGCTGCAAATATCAATGGACTTTGTTAGTTATTTTAGTAATTGAGGTATGTATTACAAATTTCATTATAAAATGCAACAAAATGCAAGAATCTCCCTCTTCTGAAACCTACCCACTTAACGCAATTGTTATACCATGGACCCCTGTCCATATTGTAATATGGATCACTAATCCTCACACGTGTGAACTTAAATAAAAACACGCCTTTTACACTTTTATGTTTTGAGTTATCATTTATCTTTATTTTATCATCATTGTCGCCGGGAAAACACGGAGATTAATTACATGCAAACACATGAACAAAACTATTTTGATGATACCTGGGTGCCATAACTAGGCATACGTGATTGAGTGCTTGACGTTATTTTTTCTGATTTCAGTACTGATAAACCATGATGGATAGCATCAACAAGTTCATTGCGATGCTGAAAAAGAAACAAAAAATCTCAACAAGAGAGCCTAAAAATGTTTTCTGATCCAAATTCTGATGCATTCAAAGATAAGTAATGTGATGTTATATGCATGCACATGCTTGTGTGAGAAAGAGAAAGCAATGAAGATGCCAGTTCCAAAATTGAAAAAAAAAAAAGGTTTTCGAGTTCAGTAACATTTGAATTTCGAAATTCAGTCTAGAAGTTTCAGTATTTTGTTAGCACTAATTCCTACATAAACCTATCACATTATTAAAAATAAAAATTAATAGAAGTGAAGAAAGTATTTTTTATTTATCAAAAAATTATTTTTTTCCTTTTTATTTTTAATTATTTAATTATAATAAATAAATTTTTACTTATATTTTTATTTTAGTTAAATATTGTAGGTCATTACTTAAATAATGTAGGTTCATAAAATAAAACATGTAGGTTCATTAGATAGAAAAAATAAACAAATTCATTTGACAAACAATATATTAAAATTATGATGAATCTCCAATTAATAACAAATGAACTTCTACGTTACAACTAATGAACCTATATGCACAAACTAATGAATATACAATTATAACAAATAAAAACAAAACTAAAATAATACAGGTTCATTGACCTTCGTCTGCAGACTCATTGATCTTCACTTGCAAGTTCATTAATTTTCACCTGCAAATTCATAAGTATTTGAACCTGCAGGTTCATCTAAAACCCTTATAATATAGCCAATTTTCAGCGTCATCTATATCTGTGTGGATTTCTTCCTCTTCTTCAAAAGAATAATTTTATAATTATTCCTAAAATTAATTCCAAATTTAATAAAATATTGTAAAAGTTTCTCTCTCTATAAAATATTGCCATTTTACACTCGAGTGCAACTGTGGTAATGCGACTTTTCTGACCGCTTTACTTGTAAAACAGTGGTATGTTGAAAGATGAAAGACATGTGATTCTCAAAAAAAAAAAAAAAAAAAAAAAAAAAGAAAGAAAGACGTGTATGGTTGATGCAAGGGCACAACGCTTCTGACTAACAGCCCAGGAATACCATGCATATTTGATCCCCATGGCAGGGCTGGTATTTGTGGGGGATTAGTTGTTGGGTTCCAATCTAGAGTGTGCAGCTTTAAGTGGCATGGCTCTTGTTAATCACATAAACTCTTTCTTCCTTGTTAGTGTTAAAATAACTGAAATTCCGTTGTAACAAAAGAAAAGCGTTTTTTATATTCTCACGTGTGATATGGACCCTGGTCCATATTGTTATATGGACTGGGCTCCATGATATAATTTGCCCACTTAATGCCACTGGCTACTCAAAACTGGCAAGCCCATCTTATCTACTTACCAAAGTTGGAGCCTTTCATTGCAGCCCAAGTTTGATAGGCTGATCATCCGAGGCCAGACTAGACTGAAGTGTGTATATATATATACACACATACATCTCCCTATTACATTCTAAAAATAGGTCAATTATGATCTTGGAAAATATATAGCTTGAACCCAAGCGTACGAAATTCATATGTTGGCTATTTTTTGATTTGTGTAATTGCGAGTGTGCCAGAGGAGCAAATCATAAAAAATTAATCTTGACTCATTTCAGACATTTGTGGATTCCTAAGTGCCTTTATCAAAATTTGCTTGGATTTCAAAGATGGAAAATTGATTTGTAAATAAAGGAGACAATTTGAACGCTTGAAAATGAAGTTGTGTTGATTTAAAAGTTTAATACAAAGCTAAAATTGATAGTACTGATAATCTAAGGAAAATGATAGGCTAAAATTCTAAATTTGTAGATTAGTTTTGTAGATTAATGTAGATAGGTGTAGATGTCCCTCTTCCGATCATTCCTTTGCCTTTTATACTGTAAGAATTATTTTCTTCAAATAATTGCCCCAGCTAAGGAGTCATCCGTTTCCTAGAAATAAATTCATGTAACTTAACTCTACAAATAACTCTTCCAGAGCCTTTTTCCCCAAGCCTCTGAGAAATATCAATAGGTGCTTCCAGATTCTTCTAATTCTTATCCTCTAGCTTAGTGCAAATAATTTGAACTAAATTTGGGCTTTTCAATTTTTAATCAAATTAAAAATAATCGGCTTATAATTTTTAGCCCAAAGTTTAATTTGGGTACAAACAATGCCCCCCACATGCTGTTAGCTTGGGCTAAGCCTAATGCTAACTAACATGTAGTTAAAGCCCAATAAAGCTCATGTAAGCCCACTTTCTTATATATAAACATACAAGAATGAACTTTGCAACCAAAATTTACTTTTCTCCTTATCAATTTTTCTTATAGTCATGCCTAGACCCAAAGTAAATTTTGGTGAATTTGATGAATATTATTGGAGAATAATTGCTCCTCGTGAGACTCGAGAAAATCGGGAAAAATGGAAACAAGATCAAGCCCATAAGGATCATTTGGACAAGCTTTTAGAAAGAGGCAGATAGGCTAAAAAATACTACGGTCCTAAATCTCCATCTTCGTCTACTCAAGAACACTATCCTTCTCCTTCAAACAAAAATTCAAGCTCCAAAAATCAAATTTGAATTTTACAATCAATGAGCTCTTACCTCAATTCAACAACCATCCTCCTTTAATTTTCCCAAAATTTTCTCAAGAATTAAATTCCCAAGAAGAAAATCCCCAAGCAAAAAATTCTCCTGCTCAAGAACTCAATTTTTCAAAATCTAAAAATCCAAATTTATTAATTTCAAAATCCTCTCAAAAATCCCAAATTAATAAATCCCTAGAGATCAATTTCCCCAAAAAATCCCCAAATTTCTCTTCTTTTTTTTCTTTTTCCCCTTCCTCTTCTTTTTTTTTTCTTTTTCTCCTTCACTTTCCAACCACCCATCCTCCGGCGGACCACCACCCACCACCTCCTCTTCGCCTGGGTAGCACCTCACCGTCACCCCACCAACGTCCGACGCCGGCCAACAAGCGTGTGATGCTAAACAGCAAGCAGCACATCGCGCTGCTGTCCCCTGCGTGCGAACTCTTTGCACGCACAACGAGCATGGCACTGCTGTTTCGCGAGCTTCGCAGGTGGGCGGACAACCTTCGATCAGCCCCAACTCGCCTCCTTCATCGTCGGCTTAACCCGAAATCATCAGAGCACTTCCTAAAGCTGCTTGTCACTCCAAACAAAAGCAGCAACAACAATAATACTGCTGTCCCAAGAAAATTTTCATCTTAAAATCACCAATTTCTTCCTCTTTTCTTGGTTTTGCAAGCTTTGAAAATTGTTCAAGCAAATTCTCATCACTTTCCCAAGATAAATTCTTCTCCAAAGTGTATTCCAAGAGAAAGAAAAGAGGTAATTTAATTCCCAATTTCTTTTTTTTGAATAAATTGCTTTAGTAATTATTGTTCTTTGATGCTCATTCATGTGTTTTTGGTGATTTATTGCTTGATGCTTGGATAATATATCTGCTCTTTGAATATTTTAGCCAAAAATTGAATTTATTTTTGGCTTTGCTCACAAAATTTACACTGTCATGATTTTTAGCCAAAACTAAATCGTGTATAATTTTAGCTTTTCTTTTGAATTTATTTGTGAAGTAGATAATTAGCCAAAGTAATTCTCATTTCGGTTTTGACTGTATTAGTTCTAACAGACAATTGCGATGACATCTGTCCATTTACTACCACATAGGAGCTATAAACTTTTGATCATATGTCTAGCCAAAAGTGTTTTGTTAATTCGATGAATTTTGCTATTCTCCAAGTTTTCATTCATCTTTGTATATTTATGATGTGATGGGATTTTGAGTATTATAGCCGAAACGATTGTTGGTTCATCAATTTTGTCAATTTGGCTTTATCTTGGCAAATTCATGCCAAAATAATTCTTGTATCCCCAAGTTTATATGGAACATTATTTTTGAATTCTTGTGCATTTGTTTAGCCAAGTTAATTTAATTTTACCTTGGCCATATAACCCCATAGCTTGAGAAAATTTATTTAACCAAAATTAAAATTTCGGTATAAAATTAATCATTCTCAAGGAAAATTCATTTGACTCTTTGATCATATTTTGGCAATTTATGCCAAAATAATTCCATCATGAATGCATTTTTTCGGTTTTTCTTCAAGATTTTTGTGCAATTAAATGCTATTTAACATATTTTTTTTTTGGTTCACTTGCTCTTTGTAGAATTTAGCTTTATTTTTGGCAAATTTATGCCAAAATAATTCCACACTTTCAATTTGGACATTTAACCAAATAAATTCCTCTTAGATTTTGACTTTAAGCTTGCAAATGCCTTGTTTGCTTGGATATAAAAATGAAATTCATATTTTTAATTCCATGCTAATCTTTCATTCTTGAATTTCAAAGGCAATTTTAACCAGAAATTTATTTATGGTTTGGCTTTCTTTCAATCATTTGGCCAATTACCAAATATTTGCATGTCTAGAGAGGATGTCAACCTAGCTATTCATATAGCCAAATTATTTTAGCCAAAGATGCTGAAATTTTAATGTAAAAATCTGAATTCTGACTTAAATTTCAAGCACAAATTTTCAACTTTCATTTCTTCTCTTGATATGGCCAAAGTTTATATTCTTGTTATGGCCACATACATATTTACCATTAGTGCCAACTTAAAGGCCAAAAATAAACTTAGCCTTCTTTTTCAAGCAAGCTTAGCATGTAAGTGATGTGTACACTTGATTTTTAGCTAAGACTCAATTACTTGGCTCATTTTATCTAAGCCTTAATTTGGCAATTTAATTTCAACATAGAGACTATTATTTTTCTTTGCCAAACTTTTGTCTTAGTATATATCTTTTAAGCAAATAAATTAGCCTAGCTTTGACCAAAATACATTTCTGCTCAAATACTTGTGAATTTAGCCAAAAATTCTGGTTTGTTATTATTTTTCCCCAAGAAGATAAAAATTTGGCATTGAGCAAAATGACCAAAACATGACTTTAAATTCCATTCCTTGTATATTGTCCATGTCTACATGTATGTGTTCTCCAAGATTTCATGCTAATCTTAAGCCAAAATAATTATTTTTGGCTTCAACTTTCTTAGGTATTCATGAATCTTGCTAAAACAAACACACCATGCTTTGACCTTAGCCAAAATTTAATTAGCCTAATTTTACCAATTATTCTTGAAAATTTAATCGGCTCATCACTTGCTTCTTTTGTCTTGACCAAGTTAGGAAATTAGGCATACATTCTTCCTAATTTCTAGTCGAATAAAATCTAGCAACATAAAATCTTAGGCTATATGCTTCAACATAAAAATTTATTTTAGCATAATGTGCCAAAATAAAACAATGAGGAATAAATATTATTTTTAGCTACTGAAGCCAAAAATTAAAGAACAAATTTAGCCTTGTTTGGCCAAAATTAATTTTAGTGTCATACTTCCTTTAAATTATTCTTAGCCATTTCAATTATTATTTCCTTGGTTATGTTCACTTTTGCTTTGTCTAGCCAAAATTGGAGGATATTTTAGCATTAAATTTCCATGGACTTAACTTAAAAATGGCTACTTTAAGTCACTTATTTAAGCCCAAACCATATTACCAACCTGCTTGTTGACCTCAACTATCATTCACACATCCATGATAGAATTTATAAGCATACTTTTGTTAACCTTGACATCAACATAGTCACTGATCTTGAAAGTTCTTAGACAAGTAACAATTTTTAGCTTTTAGGCCAAAATGTTTTATTTTTCCTTAGGAAATCAAACCTTTTGTCTTGGGAAAATTATTAATATACATCATTCTCATCTTTACACACTTTTTCCCTAGACTAATTTTGGCAAGAGTCTACCAAAATTTAACCTTCTGGAAATTTGCCTTGAATTTCTTTAATTTTACCTGTGAGCCTATTTTCCTTGGGGAAAATCATTCTTTCAATTTCTTATGAAAATTTAACATGTTTAGCCAAGGATGGCCAATGAAATATTCGTGTATTATTGAAAACAAGCATGTGGCTCAGAAAACCACAACCACTTTTATTCACTTTCTAGGAGCAAAATTTATTTGTTTTAGCAACAAATAGCCAAAATCATATATATTTGCATGATTCATCTAAATCCAAGGCATTTATCATTTTGAAGCCAAATTAATTTGTAAATTTAGCCTTTATTCCAATATTTCTTTGCCTGGAAATTCTGCAAAGATTTATTTGCTCTTTATTCCACTGATATACTTACTCTTTCTCATCAACTGTCCGTTTACTTTTCAGTAAAAATGAATCCTGAATCCTCGGATGCTCCAAGCCAAACTCCAACTCCTTTGGCTTCAGATTTCAGCAGTGCTATAAAGTTTACTGTAGAATAGGTATTTCTTTTCCTCCATTTTCTCTTATTTTGAGATTTAAAAAACTACTTTTTATTTTGAAATTTCCTCCTTCTTCAACCAGCTGGTAGCTTTACGTTCCGCTTCTATTTCGGAAACACCTGTCTATCCTAATGAGGCGAAGGATGACCTTGACGTACACCTTGTTGTATTTGATTAATTAACCAAATACTATTATTGAGTTGATTGCTTTTCATTTTTCTAATCATTCAATTTTACAGGTCATTAAACTTAAAATTATTAAGGACATCAAGATAGGTCCTTGCCCTGCAAACCTTGATATCAGGCAAATATATCTTCACCTCTTTGTTTGTTCAACCCCTTTCTTTATCTCTCACATGAGATTATAAATTCCAGGCATTTCTCATATAGAGGGAAGAATAACACTGCTATCACTTTGTTACCTCATCCTTCTTGTTCCGTTCCAAAGGAAGGTCTTTCACTCCCTTATCTTGGCTCCTCATTAAAAGATTTTATCTTTGCTAAAAGTTGTCAAGTTGCTCCATCTTACCTTAAATCCTGGGTAAGGCCCTGTAAAGACTGGAACAAATAGGTAGAAAAACTAAAGCCGGAATGCAGCATCTTATGGGATCAACTTAGTATTTCTCAATTCATTCAGATGAAAACTACGCATATCACATACCAACCTTCCCTTCTTTCAGTTGCTTTAAGGTTCTGGGCTCCTTCTTGTAATTGCTTTGTCTTTCCATTTGGTCACATGACCATTACCTTGTTAGATATCTTTGTGACTACAGGGCTACCTATTCCAGGAGATGCCACTGTCTGTCTGATAGATGAATCCAAATATATAGAAATAAACATCTCCTCAAGGACTTATGATTCCTACCCCAAGGTCATTTCACACTATTTGCCTTTAGCTAGTCCACCATCTGCTGAGGAACACATTGCTTTCCTATGGCTAAACCTAGTATTGAATATCTTCCTCTGGCTAAGGCATTAGTGCATGGAGACTATTTAGCCTTGGGGTGTATATTTCTTGGTAGCTTATACTCCAATTTGATGAAGATTGTTAGCAGAGAACCCTTTTATTACTTGGGTAGGGGTGCTTGGTTTTTACAATGTTGGCTTTTAGCATACTTCCCTGAATTCACCGATGATTTGTCAGCTTCCACCATTCATCCTTTAGCTGACATTGAAGGCACCCTTATTTCTTCTGTATACAAATGGAAATATGAACGAATCCTTACTTTTTTCATGCAATCAAGAAATAGGGAGAATAACAAATTATCTATCTTTGAGAATCTGATTGATAAACCTAGGTGGCTTAAGCATTTCATAACATTCCCATATTTAATCTATAGCTAGATCTTTTGTAGAGTAACCACCCCTAGGCCTTTCATCCTTGGAGGAAAAAATGCATTTTGTAAAGATAGTGGCTTGCCTTACACTTTACTCTCTTTTGAATTTTATTTTCCATTTCTATGTAGCCATCAATTTAGACTACATACTTGCATTCCACCTTTCTCCTTGAACTCTCAAACCATTCCTCTCTTTGGAGTGGATCCTTATTCTTGGTTGGGTGGGAATAGTGGTGGAACAAAGTTCTAAAAGCTGAAATAAGCATTGAGGTTGTGGTTGACCATGCTCAAGTTTTGATTCATCTGCATTGAAGTGAAACCCATCCTTTCAACCTCTGAATTTAGCTCACCCATATGTGAGCCAATGACTCCAACTTGTAGCTCCAAATTGTCTAGCTTCTCCATGATATCATTAAGAGTAGCATCTTGATTTTCATCAATGCTTATTTCAACTTTCAGAACTTTGTTAAATGAAGAGTGCGGTCATTAAAATTAAATGAAGAAAGAAACTCACAAGTGGGTGTAGCATAAGAGGGATTTTGCATCATAATAAATTCATTCCATCCTATTCTATTAGCATACAAATTAACCTCATCTAGCAATCTAATTTCAGTCACAATACCTATTAGGCACAATTTTTCTACCCATTGCATGCTCAAACTTATTCCTATGCCCATCATGCCTAAATTGGATTTGATCAGGGAAGGATCTTACCATTCTTTCCTCGCTAGCACCACTCGGGTTGTTGGAGCTTCCACCAAGTCTTGTTCTCTTTGGAGGAGGAGCAGACTTTTTCTTAGCAATGCTCTTTCTCCTTTGCTCTCTTTCCATAGTGATATGAAGAAGATGAAGTGTAGGAGATGAAGGATAGTGGAGGATGGTATACAGAATAAAGAGCATAAAGGGTGAGTGAATGTGAGGAAGAGATGAGAAGATGGGGGCTTATATAAATGAGGTGGTGTAGTGGGAATTGAAAAAGGTTATAGGAATTGGGTAAAGTAGTCAAAGGTTAGTTTTCTAGGGTTTGAGAAGTGGGAAAGGTGGTTAAGGTTAGAAACCCTAGGTTTTAGGAAGTGGAAAAGTTCCTCGACCATAAAAATGGGACAGCGTAGGCGTATTTAAAAATGGGACAGCGCATGCATATGACCATGTGCATCGAGGCGCACGGCCGTGTGACCTGCACTTCTCAAAAATTGGTGACATAAAGCGCACGGCCATGCGCAAAATGCACATGGCCATGTGACATGTACTAGCCAAATGTGACGCCGTAAAATGCACGACCATGCGCAAAAAACACATGGCCATGCCACCTAATCATGCATTTTTTTCCACGAAAATTTTCTAAATAAAGCACATAACACAACACATTCAAACAAGGCATCACACTTATGGCTTGTACATCACACTAAACAACATTCCACACAAATTAAAACTTGCAAAACCTCTTCTAGAGCTCTTCCTTTCCTTCACTTCCTAAAAGAAACAAACATCAAACTAAAACAAATTTGCAAAAACATAAAAGAAATGATTAAAACAAAACTAAATAAAAACAATCTTGGTTGAGCCCCCAAGAAGCGCTTATTTAAGAGGTCATAAGCTTGATCATGGCATGAACTATGTGTTGGAGTCTGATCTCCATTTTCAAAATGTTTCCTCCTTGCTTTTGCATCATGCCACTTTTTTGTCTTCTCTTTATATATCTCCTTGTAACACTTATTCTGTAATCTCAAAGATTTAATCCTTTTTTTCAACAAATTTACCAATGAAACATCCTGTTCCTGACTAAGTTTAGCTGGCACAATTACATGTAATGTCTCATTCTCTTTTAAGAAAGTGGTGGAGGTTTTAAGTCATGCTCCTGTGGTTTTTCGATAGAGGGGTTATGGGTTCTGTGTTTAAAGGTAGTTCATAATAGGTCATTGGGTTTTGAAGTTTGAGAGAACCTTTTTCTTCATAAGAATGTACTTGTAAAGACTTCTCTATATCCTCCAAATCATAAGATTTTGCCAACCTCCCTCATTGGACTTTATTTACACAATCATCAACAATATCCATTCGCTTACAAAAATCATCATTAGAGGGATATCTCCTACCTTGATAGACATCAAACTTACAACTTTCAACCCCCACTCTCAATGTGAGTGTCCCATCATCAACATCAATTATAGCTTTTGAAGTATATAGAAAAGGCATACTAAGAATTAAGGGAACATTCTCATCTTCCTCAAAGTCAAGTACCACAAAATCTATTGGAAAGATGAACTTCCCTGCCTTCACTAACATATTCTCCACTATGCCTTTCGGCTTCTTGACAGTTTTGTCTCTTTTTCCACTTGCACTTCAACCCACTCATCTTCTTGTTCTTTTTCCTTTTCCTTCTCCTTTCTTCATACTCCATTATTGCTTTTGGAGGTTGGACCTCTATTCCACTTCTTAAGGTAATTACTTTCAAATATTCTATAGGATTCTTCTCATTGTTGCTTGGCAATGAACCCTGATTTGTCAATTACCCCATTTGCATCTCCAAATTATTCTATATTCTATATTCTATAGGATTCTTATTGACAAAGAATTTGTCAATTGCCCCATTTGCATCTCCAAATTATGAATAGAAGAAGAATGGTTCTTTAACACGAGCTAAGTGTCTTAATGCATCTACTCAAATCTCACTTTAAGCTTTTTGATTACTTCATCCTGTTAATCCATCTTGATTGCCTTTATATCCATGAATTTCTCCATTTTGCTTTCCCAAGAAGTCCCTGAAGATGAACTCTTGTCCTGTTGAAAATGAGATTGAGGTTGTTGTGCATTCTAACCTCCAAAACCGAGTGGTATTTGTGGCCTTCATTGGTTGCTCCATGAAAAGTTGGGATGGTTCCTCCAACTTGGGTTGTATGTGTTACCATGCACTGCATTTTGCTGTTGACCATTGAAGTTGCTGATGTAGCTTATATTCTCCATAAATAAATTTTACATCAACTGACATTCAAAAGTAGGATGCCTTCCTTGACACAACTCACAAAAGGAAGACAATGGAGATGTAGAAGCTACATTAACACTCATCTTGTCTATCCTTTCTGATAAAGAGTCCAACTTTGCATTCACCATTGTCAAACTATCAACTTTAATTTCTCCCCCTCTCTTTGGAATAGTCCTCTCAGTAGACCATAAGCTTTGGGTGTTAGCCATCTCTTTAAAAAGTTCCAAGGCATCCTCAGGAGTCTTGGACATGATAGTTCCTCCAGCTGAGGCATTTATATTCACTCTGACTGCAGGGTTGACTCCTTTATAGAAAGACTGTACCAAATTCCATGAAGGAATCAATTAAGGTGGGCACTGCCTTTGTAGATCGTTGAATCTGTCCCAACACTCATAGAAAGTTTCATCTTCTCTTTGGTAAAAAAAAGTTGATTTCATTCTTGATCTTCAACACTTTTACTGGTGGGAAGTACTTGTTAAAGAAGGCTGTGTAAAGCTCTTGCCAAGTGGTGATGGAGTAGGGAGGCAAGCTTGTAAACCACTTCTTTGCCCTATCCATCAACGAAAATGGGAAAAGAATCAATCAGATTGCTTCCAGCTGCACTCCATTCATCTTGAAGGTTGAGCAATATTCCAAGAATTGGGTCATGTGACCAATTGGATCCTCATGTGGTAGCCCATTGAACTATGAGTTCTGGATCATCTGGATCATGGAAGGTTTAATTTCAAAATTGTTCGCTGCTACTGTCGACGTCACAATTAGATTCTGGTCACCTTGGACATTGGGACTCCAAAGTCCCTCATAGTTCTCTGGCCATTCTGCCCATTTTGTGCTACATGCTCTTCTGCAAGTGGGTCTCTTACTTCTTCCCCTCTGTTCATTCTGTTATTGTTATGTCTTCTCCTTCTACGAACCGTTCTTTCAAGCTCTAAATCGAGTGGGATTAATTGGGCTCCTCGTCTGCTTGCACCACGTGTTGTGTGCATACACTACTCAAATCCCTGAAAAACCACACACAATCACTTCACAAACTAAAATAAAGTTTAAATCAAACAACA
>CATIWK010062323.1:0-16005 GCA_949634005.1 Mallotus japonicus | reverse complement strand
TTTGTACAATTATTACAATAATCTATCAAAATAAAACCTCTCAAGAACTAATTAAACCACTAATTACATGGTGATTGAAAATCACCAAAACCTACACCAAATAATGGTTAGTTTCATAATCAAAGTAGACAGTTTATTTACACAATAATTTGAATTAAATTTGCACGAAAGTAAGCATGGAGATTCATGCAAACATGGATTGATCAATATAACAAATTTACTATTACGATAATTACACACAATGTTGAAAACAACAAGCAGCCTATACGGATAATATACGAGAAATATACTGAAGCAAAGCAGAGTCACCTCAGGCTCTTGCCAGGAGGCGATTGCCTCTATGAGAAGAGGCGAGGCCTCTTTGAAGAGGCGAGGCCTCTTTAGTTGCTCACAGCAGCATAAAAATCACCAAATATCTTAATTGATAAGCAACCTAACTACTCATGCAAATTAACGTCAATCAGGGTCCTAATACTCAATAATTCACATATTTAGATGATCATACTTCGATATAACAACAGATAAATAACAAATACCAAAAATTAAACAATTGATGCTTTCATATGAAATAAGGACTTCAAAGCTTAAAAAATGAGAATTCTCACTGATTGAAGAACATTTGTAGCTCCTAACTTAGCCCTCAAAGCTTTGTTTAACAGTTTGAATGCAAAAAGACTCCTTTTTCTTCAAAGAACTAGCCTCCTAAAGCTTGAAAATCAATTTCTCTTCTTCTTTTCTCTAGTTTTCTCTTTGTTTTTCTTCCCTTTTTCTTCAGAACATTTTTCTCTCCTTTGTTTCTTGTTTCTTCTCTCTTAATAATGGCCAAAAGTCCCCTGAAAATATCAGCTTAAGCCTCTACTTAAGCCTTTCTCTTTCTCTCTCTAATTTTCTAAAATTTTAGGTTCACTCTCCATCATGTATTATTCATCATTACCTCCTTTTTTTCAACTGATTTTTTCCTTAAAACTCTTTCTTTCACGTAAAAATATGCAGAGTAGAAGAAATGTGGTGGATTTTTGAGTTAAATACAGCAATAAATAGCATTTATTGCTGCAGGGGATAGGTGTGAAGAGGCAACGCCTTTTCAATGAGACGTCGCCTCACCAATGCCTGGGGTGAAGAGGCACCGCCTCTTCGTTGAGGCACCGCCTCTTCGTTGAGGCAATCGCCTCTTCACCCAGGCTTGGCCTAGAAAGGTTTAGGCTTGGGCTTAATGTTTTGAGGTTTCGGGCTAGGTATTTTGGGCCTGGTTCGGAGGTTTCAGGCTAAGTTTAAGCTTTCGAATCTATTCTAAGAAGATCTCGAACTCTTATTGCATTCGAAATTCAGACTACTCATCATGAGGCTTTCATTGTGGGCCCAAATCGAGGGTGTCTACAGTTTGCCCCCTTAGTTTTTCAAAAAAATAGATTTATGAAATCAATTTTTTGAAAAAGCAATATGCATATGAATAGCGAGAACAACGTACCTGACTTATAAACTTCGCTCGGGTCATCAGTTTCAAGAATTCAAACCCGAAAGGTTGAACTTTAACTTGAAACGTGACCATGATCCTTGGGTTTTCCTGGTCCGATCAGCCACTCGTTATAAATTGATTTGATTCTTGAGCATAGCTCGATCTTCACTCAATAAAAAAGATGATGCGAGTCCCGAGCCTTTCTGACACAAATCTCGACTTGAAATGTAACCATGTTCCTCGAGTTTTCCTGGCCCGATCAGTTACTCATTATAAGTTTGACGTAAACTTCGAGCCTTTCTAATGTGAAATTTACTCAGTAGAGAAGATGATGCGAATCCTGAGCCTTTTTGACACAGATCTCGACTTAAAACGTAACCTTATTCCTCAGGTTTTTCTGGCCCGATTAGTTTCTCATTATAAGTTTGACGTAAACTCTGAGCCTTTCTGACGCGAAATTTACTCAGTAGAGAAGATGATGCGAATCCTGAGCCTTTCTGACACAGATCTCAACTTGAAATGTAACCGTATTCCTCAGGTTTTCCTGGCTCGATCAGTTACTCATTATAAGTTTGACATAAACTTCGAGCCTTTCTGATGTGAAATTTACTCAGTAGAGAAGATGATGCGAATCCTGAGCCTTTCTAACACAGATCTCAACTTGAAACGTAACCATGTTCCTCAGATTTTCCTAGCCCGATCAATTACTCATTATAAGTTTGACGTAAACTTCGAGCTTTTCTGACGCAAAATTTACTCAGTAGAGAAGATGATGTGAATCCTGAGCCTTTCTGACATAGATCTCGACTTGAAACGTAACCGTGTTCCTCTGGTTTTTCTGGCCCGATCAGTTACTTATTATAAGTTTGACGTAAACTTCGAGCCTTTCTGACGCGAAATTTACTCAGTAGAGAATATGATGCAAATCCTAAGCCTTTCTGACACAGATCTCGACTTGAAATATATCCGTATTCCTCGGGTTTTTCTGGCCCGATCAGTTACTCATTATAAGTTTGACGTAAACTTCGAGCCTTTCTGACGCTAAATTTACTCAGTAGAGAAGATGATGCGAATCCTGAGCCTTTTTGACACAGATATCGACTTGAAATGTAACCGTGTTCCTCGAATTTTTCTGGCCCGATCAGTTACTCATTATAAGTTTAACATAAACTTCGAGCCTTTCTGATGCGAAATTTACTCAGTAGAGAAGATGCACTTCGGGGATACAACCCGACCAGACACTTCTTGAAATGTGCACTATGGGGATACAACCCGACCAGACGCTCTCGAATAGAAGAATGCACTTCAGGGATTCAAACTCAGCCAGACATTTCTTGAAATGCGCACTTCAGGGATACAACCTGACCAAACGCTCTCGAATAGAAGAATGCACTTCGAGGATTCAAACCCGACTAAACATTTCTTGAAATGCGCACTTCGGGGATACAACCCGACCAGATGCTCTCGAATAGAAGAATGTACTTCAGGGATTCAAACCCGACCAGACATTTCTTGGTGATGATTCGATCAGGCAACCTTCGATTATCTAGAGTTGATTCTAGGGTACACCCAAGAGGTGAAATAAGCAATTCTCCACTTTATTCATTTTTCTGATTTTTTTTACTATAAAAACCATTAACCCTGGAACATATCTGACAAAGTGTTCTTATTTCACTCAAGCTACTAGGTGGCCTGGCCCACTCTCCCTTTCTCCTATAAATACTTCTTTTCTTTTCTTGAAAGATTCACTTTCACCTTTTTACTTTCCTTTGAATTCTCTCAACTTCTTTTGCACTTTTCTTAACTTTTATCGACATGGATGCTGCACGGACCCCAGACTTGCTGGCGTGGGATTGGGTTGCACCTCCATTGCATCCTGTACGTACTTTCAGACTCTCTACGAATGACTTTCCTCTTCTGCTGAACTTGCTAACCCATATCTGCGGATTGGCTACTGGAGAGGTATGTACCTATTTTCTTCCATTTTTCTTTGTAAATAGGATTAAATAACATCTGGTTAATGTTCCTAAATGCATATTTGTCACTTTGTCCCAGAGAAAACTTGATTAATTGTAGAAATTTTCGAAAATCAAAAATTGAATGTCAGAGTGTCGACATGAAGTAGAAGACAAAGTGAACCTTCAGAAGGCGATCGCCTTCTAGGGAGGAGGCGACACCTCTACGATGGGGTGATCGCCTCTTCAACAGTAATTTGTAAAAATTTTGACTTTAATATATATGGTCAATATTTCAACTCCCTATTTTGTCCTACAGATGGATTCTCACACAAGGGGCTAGAAATTTTAGCGGTGTGTGGTCTTGGTATGACAGTTTTCTCGGTGTAATCAAGGATCGGATTTGTGACATCGACTTTGAGCGTTTCATCCTCACCCTTCCGAGTGAAAAGGAGCGTACAGATTACTAGCCACTCTATGCATTGATGGAGAGGTGGTTTGAGACCACGTATACCTTCCATCTTCTGTTTAGAGAGCGGACTCTGGATCCTATTTCTTTCGCTGCCATTACCGAGATTCAATATGCCGGGGATTCTGTTCCCTTTGATGTGAGCATACAACGGATGGTTCCTAATCTCGTTGCTTTCATCGAGCATCTTTTGAGGATGGTTCTAGACATAATGGGGACCTACACTATTAAGATCGACTCGATCAGGAGCTACTACACAGCGGCGAGGGTAGCAGCTGCCATTTCTGGTCTCCAGATCAATCAGGTGGTGAGGGCTTTCTTAGTCTATCTCTTTGGGATGACTCTATTTACGGACATAGCAAGTTCTATTAATCTCATCTTCCTACTGCCACTACGAGACCTGGATCTTGTGGCCATTTATGATTGGGGCAGCTGCGCTCTCGCCTACCTTTACAAAGGGATGGATGAGATTATACATGGGGCTAGGCGATTCTGTGGTTTTTGGCACGCTGTCTTGGTATTCTCTTTTATCATTTTCTTTACTTATTTTACTAGTTGTTGCTATTATTGCATTGATAGTCTTTCTCTGACAGGTTTGGGCCCTAGAGTTGGAGCTGATCGTCGGCATCTCTCGAGTTATTGATACTCCTTTTCCTTCTTTGGCCTGATGGGGCCCCAGTCGTGCTTGGAAGAGATCTTTAGCTCGTGTACATTTACATCGTGAGCGTTTGAACACGCTGACCTTTGAGGAGGTATCTGACAAAAATGAAATTCAGTTAATGACTGTATACATAAAATTTTGCTTACTTATCTTATTTAACCTCCTTGCAGCTATGTTCCAATTTATGGGGGCCTCAGGCTGAGTGGACGCCCGCCATGGCTCATTTTATCCCAAATTTGGTGATGAGAATTCTACTTCAGGGGCCTGATTGTAGAGTCTGGTACCTCGATGAGAGGATATTCCAGTGGCATCGGGGTGCTAAGGTGAGACGACCACCTTTTTCTCCTCCTCGTTGACTTTTTTGGGTGCATCTGCTGGAGGGGGAGGAGCTTGATTAGGCTCTCACAGGAGAGGATGCAAGATGGTATTGTGAGAGGACCAAGTCCCGCTATATGGACTTCGTATGGGCTCATCTTTTACAGAGGGTGCCTCTAGCTGCACCGGCATCTCAAGTAAGTGCATGATTATGTTAAACATATAATTTTGTACTCGCATTTGTTGTCTACTTCTTTGCTGACTCAAATGTTCCCAGGCTCCAGTTAGAGGGCCGTTATTTGCGTCAGACCTACTATGCAGGAGAGACCATCTCAGTGTCCCCGAGTTAAGCATGTGGGTACCTCAACTAGCGCACCACCTACTGATGACCCTTCTGGTTCCCAATCCCAGGTAGCGGTTGGCAGACTGGCTGCTCCTCCTGACCTGATGGCCTGGTGTTGGCTACCTTCTGGTGATTTTTCTCACCAGTCTTTGACATTGGATGAGAGCATAAAGCCCGCAATTATCCCAGCAGCTGCTACTCATGTAATCTCTTTTTCAACTTATCTTCTGAATTAACTTTCACAAAGACTTAGCATCAATAGTTTGATAATAACTTATTTTACTTATGTAGATACCTCGGGACCAAGGCGAGTACATGTACAGATTGGTTGAAGCCCATCAGGACTACCTGATGCAGGTTACACAGTAATAGAGGGTAATATACTTTTCTATAGCTACATGTATGCATGTTTTCATGATTTCTTACCTTTCATTGTATTTTGGTAGGTTCGAGATGAGGCCAGAGAGGCTAGAGTAGTAGCTCTCGAGGGCTAGCTAGCTGCTCTATAGGTCGATGATGATGAGGATGATGAGGAGGATGGTGGCGGAGGGACGAGGAGCACCCTGGGGATGACGGTGATGATCATGCTGATGATCCCGATGACAATGATGGAGCTGATGATGATGGAGATGATGATAGTGCTGACAAGGAGTAGGGGAGTTCCTTGCTTCAAGACTAGGAATTTTGGACTGTTTTGCATAACTGACTTTCATTTTCAGAATTTTTATTACTTGCACTGGATGAATGTCACAGAATCAGATTACATTTTGCTTATGCTTTGGATTGATAAAAGAACAATTTTATCATCAAATTCCCAGTTTCTGATAATTGAAATCGCATTCATAGCGCAATTGTTCTATAAAAATAGCAAAATAGCATATGCCTCAACTGTTGAAGCTGCATCTCCTCTTTGATGAGACGTCGCCTTATTATGAAGAGGTGATGACAAGTCACCTTATCACATAGAGGCGTCGCCTCATCGTAGAGGCGATCGCCTTTACACCAGCAATCTGCAACTATAAAAACCCCCAAATCCCTTTCAGAATCCCTAACTTCTTATTTCTGTGATTGTCTCTTCATTTCTCTGTCTGAACAACTTCTCATACTCCCAACCATGACTGAAAGAAACCTAAAACAACTGCAAACAGTACTGAAAAGTTTGGATGGCAAATCTTGGGCCAAATTAAAGCCATTCCATCTATCCATCTTCTAATTTATGCACACTAGGAAGATCAACTTCATATTTTTGCACATTCTTGCTCAGTTTTGGGATCCTTAGAAACACATCTTCAGGTTCAACACAGTCGAACTATGCCCCCTGCCCGAAGAATTCGAAGCTATTCTGGGCGGTCAACTGGATTCTACCTGTCAGATTGCGATCCCTCCTCTTGAAATCCCAGATGTTCACTCTATTCAATTTCAGATGGCTAGGATGTTTAATCTTGCTCCCCAATTCTCTCTCTATCACATTTTCAACACTAAGATCTTGACCAACACTCTTCTGGAGGTAATGATGGCTGCAGACAATAAGGGGATGCCTTGGTCCCGGATGATAGCTCTATGCCTCTATGCTCAATTCCTGCTTGTATCTCCTTTAGGCAACTGCGACCCAAAGATTCTTCACATCCTCGACCAAGTGGAAGCAGGCCTGAATCCCTTTCCTCTGATCTTAGCTGAAATAATTATTAGGCTAGACAACTTTGCAGAAACAAGACGATTCTTTGGAAGTCCTTTGTTGCTGGAGGTTAGTTCTCTTCCATCTTTTCTTTATTTATTCCTCATTCTACTATTTTTTATTCATTTTTTATCGTCTACATCCATAATCTGCGAAGGCATAGTTTCATAAGAAACTGAGATTGCTGGAACCTCCTGGAGATATTACACGTTATAGGGCTAAGCATTGTCGCACCCGACAACTTCATCCTATTTCGGAAGAAATTTAGAGTTGGCTGGCCACTTTCCCTGATACTTTGATTCAGTGGATGTGCCAGTGGTAGAGGCTGCAACATGTAACCATCCGATCTTATACATACTGCGTTCCAGTAGCTGGCCTGCACTTTTCTACTTTTTACAATCCTGTAAGGCTTTGCAAACAGTATGGACAAAAGTAGTTGATTCCAGAGCTTGTGCACGAGTTTGAACCGAGTCCACTTACTCATAATTTTCTGGATAATTTAAACGCGACTTAGCCTCGAAGGATCATTTAGAGAAATTTTGACTATAATGGAGATCCATCCACTGACAACCAATATAAAGCGTGGGTTCAAATGCAACAAACAGAAAATGATAATTTTATTATCAGTAGAAGAACAAGGTCATTGTAAGCATCTAGTGCTCAGGGGTTCAAAAGAAAAGAAGACAGGATTAGTTTATGTAATTTAGTCTTTACTTGCTTTCTGTTGGATGGAATTTCCTTTTGGTTAAACAGTGTGTAATAAAGCATTTAATGCAACATTTGATAATAACAAAGGCAATCTATTCCATTTAAATTAAGCACAAAGCAAAAATACATTTTGCTTCTTACATATCTCCTGTTGTTAGTTGGTTTGCCCTTGCAAGTTTTCCAACTAACTATTTTTCACTCTCTCTCTCCTTTTACATGTCCTTAAGTTTTGCCTGGACCGCCTCTTTTGAGGTTTTCAATCCAGTAGGACTTTTAATTTTTCATTTTTTCTGTCTCTAACTTTTGCCTAGGCAGCCTCTTTGCGAGGTTTTCTCCCTAGCGAGACTTCACAGAAAGTACTTCTTCAGTTTGTCGAGGTTGATGAGCTCTTTGAATTCGTTCCCTTCTAGATCGGAAATGATAGTAGCACCCTTGGAGAACAGTTTCTTCACCAGATATGACCCTTCTCAGTTTGGCTTGAATTTCCCTCTCGGATCAGTCATTAACAGCCTAGTAAGCTTTAATACTAAACCACCCTCTTTGACTTTCCCAGGCTTAATCTTTTTGTTATAAGCTCGAGCTATTCGTTTCTGGTACAACTGGGAGTGATATATAGCTTTCAGTCTCTTTTCATCGAACAAGGTTAATTGTGCTAGCCGACTTTCCACCCATTGATACTCAGGGATTTTTGACTCTAAAAGGACTCCCAATGACTGGATTTCGACTTCTACTGGCAGTACCGCTTCACATCCATAAACCAAAGAATAAGGAGTAACTCCAATTATTGTTCTGGCAGTTGTCCTATATCCCCACAATGCAAACTGCAAGTAATAAGCCCAGTCTTTGTAATTTTTCAGTGTTTTAGCCAAAATCCTTTTCACATTCTTGTTTGCGGCTTCTACAGCTCCATTAGCCTGAGGTCGATACGGAGATGACCTATGATTCTCGATCTTATACTCTTTCAGCAAAACAGTTGTTTCTGCTTGAAATTGAACACCATTATCACTAACAATGTGATGTAACAACCCGTACTGGCAGATTATGTTCTTTTCAATGAACCTTGCCATCTGTTTCGATCCGACAGTGGCATATGACTCCACTTCAACCCATTTAGAGAAGTAATTAATGGCCACTACGATGTAGCGATGATCGTTCGATGCTTTTGGCCTTACCTCTCCTATGATGTCGATTCCCCATGCTGTAAATGGCTACAGAGAGGTCAATCCCTGGAGTTCTATGGATGGTAGATGACTAACATCAACATATGCCTGACAGTTATGATATTTCCTCACGAATTTTACGCAATCTGTTTCCATTATTAACCAAAAGTAGCCTTGATGTGCTATCTTTTTGGCTAAAACTGTCCCACTCATATGCGGACCGCATACTCCTTCGTAGATCACTTCCATGAGCTTTTGAGCTTCGTCTTTGTCAACACACCTTAAATGTAATCCTGTCGGTACCCTCTTATATAGCATTCCATTATGGCTGATGAATTGTTGAGACAGCATTCTTAGAGACATTCTCTCTTTCCTATCAGCATCTTTAAAAAACTACCCCGTCTCTAGGTATTGCTGTAAATTGTAGAACCACGGCTTCTCTATAGAGTCAACTGGCATCACTCTTATCTCTTCATAGCAAGGAATTATGGACTTAACAAGAATAAGAGGTTTAACTACGGCTTGTTGCTCTCCTTCCCATATGGAGGCTAGAGTGGCTAAAGCATCTGCCATCTGATTCTCCTCTCGTGGCAAATGCACAAATTTGCACTGAGTAAAAGATAAAAGAATAGTAATTAAGTAGTCCCAATACAACTTGAGTTTATCTTCTCTCACCTCCCATTGGTTGGAGATCTGTTTTATCACCAGCATGGAATCTCCGTATACCGCGATCTCTTCTACCCCCATGCTTCGGAGCACTTCCAGACCATAGATGGAAGCTTCGTACTAGGCTTGATTGTTGGTAACTTCGAATTCTAATATTTTCACCATCGGGATTATTTCTCCTTCTGGTGAGATCAGAATTACGCTGATATCAGCTCCTTTGCTGTAGACAACTCCATCAAAGTACATTGTCCATGTTTGGATTTCTATTACCCCCAGATGCTCATCCGAAAACTCCAATTCCTATTCTTGTCCATCATCAACCGGACTTTGAGCCAGGAAATCAGCAACGGCTCTTCCCTTGACTATCTTCTTTGCTATATAGTCAATGTCAAATTCAGTGAGCAAAACTAACCATTTGGCTAATTTCCCTATAAGGGATGGAGTTTGCTGGAGATATCTTAAAGGATCGTGCTTAGAGACTGCTTGAATCCTGTAAGATTGGAAGTAGTGTAAGCTTCTTCGTTGCCTAAATCACAACTAAACACGTCTTCTCTATGAGACTATAGTTGGACTCGTAGGGAAAAAGTTTCTTACTCAAATAGTATACCGAATGCTCGACCTTTCCATTATCTTCTTGGGCCAACATCACACCCATCGCCTCTTTCTCGATTGCCATATAAAGAATCAGTAGTTTGTCTGGCCTTGGCGCTTGTAGGATTGGAGGATTCATCAAATAACTCTTGATAGTTTCAAATCCTTGCTGAAACTTTTCATCCCAGATGATCTGCTGATTCTTCTTCAGAAGCTTGAAGATCGATTCACAGTTTGTGGTCAGCTTGGCGATGAACCTACTAATACACTGTAATCCCCCGATGAACCCTTTGACTTCTCTCTCAGTCTTTGGTGCAGGCATTTCTCTGATTGCTTTGAATTTTTCGAGATCCACCTCTATTCCTCTCTGACTGACGATGTGCCCCAATAACTTTCCAGAAGTCACTCCAAAAATACACTTCTTTGGATTTAACCTGAACTTGTACTTTTCAGCTCTGGCCAGGAACTTGTTAAGAGCCTCAAAGTGCCCTTCTCGCATTGGAGACTTTACCATCATATCATCTACATATACTTCTATCTCTTTATGGATCATGTTATGCAACATAGTGGTAGCCATCCTCTGATAGGTAGCTCCTGTGTTTTTCAATCCAAATGGCATGACTGAATAGCAATAGACACCCCATTCAGTGGTGAATGAAGCTTTCAGCTTATCAATCACTACCATCATGATTTAGTTATACCCCGAGAAGCCATCCATAAAGGAGTACATAGCGCTGGAAGCCGCACTGTCAACTAAAGTGTCAATATGTAGCAAGGGAAAATCATCTTTAGGACAGGCTTTATTCAAATCCTTGTAGTCTACGCACATTCTGACCCTTCCATCTTTCTTTGGGACTGGCACAATGTTCGCCAACCACTGGGTGTCGTCGACCACCTCCAAGAATTTTACCTTCAGCTGCTTTTCAACTTCTTCTTTGATCAAGAGAGCCCATTCTGGCCTCAATCTTCTTTTCTTCTGCTTTATTGGTGTAATGTGAGGATATGTCAGGATTGCGTGCTCTGCGATTTCTCTATCGATCCCTGGCATGTCCTTATAACCCCAAGCGAATACTTTCTGTCTTCTTTTAACTACTTCTTTTATTTTTTTCTCTCATCAGGAGTTAAATCAGAAGCAAGAAGTATATTCTTTGGATTATCGCATGTGCCTAAATTAACTGCTTCAGTTTGCACTGAATTAATATCAAACATATGCATGAAATGATCATCACACACAAAATAACCATTAGGCAAAACATCACACAAATAAGCAAACTCGAACTCTATTACATTTATTTTAGAGAAAAAAGGATCATCATTGTTAAACAGATTTGTCAGGGAAATATCTAAATCATCATAGAAAACATCTACAATGGAGTCGAAAATAAAAGACTCGAAACTAAGTTCTTCCATTTGATCGGCAGTGGCTTTAAACTCCGTTGCAAAAATGCCCTCCTACAGCTCAGGGAATAAAACTAGCTCCTCCACTATTGGCTCGTTCTCAGCAGCTTCACTGGTTCTACCCAATTCTTCGGCAAAAATTTCAAAACTAGGAATTATCTTATCAGCGATCATTAGTGGTTCTGGAGCCCCCTGATACGGATCGTAAGTGCCCTCTTTTATGAAGGTTTCCCATAATGGTTTGACTACCAGCTCAGCTTTGGGCTTGTTATTTCCCTTCTACTTCCTCTCAGACTTAGCTCCAGCTTTTCTCCCATCTGCTGGCTCATTTTTCTCAGGATATCCTATCCCATGCTTCAAGAACACTGGCTTGGTTTCAACAAACCCAGGCGGACCTTGCTGATCCTTTCCCAACCCATTCCGAGCACGAAGTTCTGATTCTTCATCATTCTCATGATTTTAGCACTGAGCTCATCTTCATATATCACGCAAACTTTGAAACTTATACTCAATGGGATCTCTTGGGGAGCCATCTTCAATGCAGCAATGGCGGCTTCAGTCTCAGCTAAGATTGTGACCACCTTTCCCTCATGTGGGAATTTGATCTTCTGATGGATGGTAGGTGGCACACCTCCTAATGGATGAAATCATGGTCTTCCCAAAAGGATAGCAAAAGTCACAGGAATGTCAATTACATAAAAGTTGACCTAAACCTCCAATGGTCCTGTCTTAACTAACGCCCTGAAAGTTCCTTCAACAGGCCTCATGGTATCATCGTAAGCCTTGATGACCACATCTGATGATTTCAAGTCAGCTACTGTAAGCCCCAACTTAGGCAATATCTTCAAAGGGCAAACGTTGATAGCAGAACCATTGTCTACCATTACACAGCATGTCAGCTTCCCCTTGACTTCGGCTTTAATGAATAGGGGTTTGAGATGATCTCTTCCTTCCAGTGGCAAGTCATTATCTGTGAACATCACAGTTCCTTAAGGACTTTTAGACACTGAATCAACTAATTGTTCAGGTGTGTGGGTTAAGGGGACCATCATATGGTCCAGAGCCATTACTAGCACCTCCCTATAGGCTTTGGAGTGCATCAGCATCTCCCAAATGCTAGAGAGAGTCTTTCCTACTCTCTTGACTTCATCAATCTCTTCAGCTTTTTCTGATTCTTTCAATTCTCCTTCTGATTCTTCCTTAGAGTCCTCTTTCTTCTTTTCAGACTCATCGGACTTGTATTCTTTCTTCTTTAGTTTTTTGACTGAATGAACCTTCTTCTCTCCCTCACTTTTCCACAAATCAATGGCTTCCCCTTCCTCATTAGAGGAGCTCCAGATATCCAAGAAATTCACACTGACATCCCCGGGTTCTCCCAGACTCAAGCATTCTGGTTCTGGTTTTAATGGTGCGGGTATGGTATCAACAAAGGAGTTTAAGACTTGCTCCTCAGTCAAGCCGGTGTTTATGGCAAGGATGGATTGATTTGGTGGTGGCATGCTTCGATAGTTGGGTAATGGGTTGTTTCTTGTGTTTGGCTTTTTGTTTTTGGGGTCAGTGATTTTGCCTGCATCAATCAGGTCTTGGATTTCATGCTTTAAGCGAGTGCAATTATCGGTATCATGACCGATAGTTTGGTGATATTTACAATAAAGCTTAGGATTGGAGTTAGGAAAAGGAGGTCTCTGTGGTAGAGGTCATAGTAGGTTGTTCTCGACCAGTTTCTCCAGAACCTTAGAGAGGGGTCTTTCAAGATTAGAAAATCTTCTAGGTTGTTGGACCACATTGATTTACACGTTGCTACTTGTTCCAATTCCATTGCTGGATCCGGTTCCCTCTCTACCTGTGGATCTTCCACTTAAAGACTTTCTTTCCTGTGCTAGATCCGATTCCTTCTGCACCCCGAATCTGTACAGTTCTTTGAAGTTTCGGATCCCTAAATCTTTCAGCTTCTTAGAGAGTGGGAGTACACAACCCTCCATTGCTATCACAAGCTGGTCATTCTCCAAAGGTCGATGTTTCATCTGTGCAAGCTTGGCTCTCCACCTGATCAAGAAATCAGCAAAAGGCTCATTGAATCTCTGTTTAATATTCGGTAAGTCGTTCAACGATGCCTCCATCTGAATGTTGAGACTGTACTGCTTAACAAATGCTGCATATAATTCTTCCCAATCAGCTTGGATTCTGGATTCCAAGGAATAGTACCACCTAGGGCTGAGCATGGGTCTTGGAGAACCCGAACTGTCCCAAAAAACAGAACCGAAAATCTCCGTTAACTATTTGACTTTCTCCGAACCGAACGGTCTCGGAAATCTTTATTGGGACAGGTCCGGAGAATTTAAAATCTCCGAACAGAGATCCTTCCCGAACTACTCCGAATTGTACCAAAACTAGAACCAATAATTTAATAGAATTAGAGTTATATACATGTATATTATAAAAATTAACATTATATTATAAAGATTTTTGCAATAATTATATTCAATTTATTAATATTGGACATACTAATTTAACATGTAATTTAAAATAATATCATTTTAATTATTTGATATAAAAAAACTTCACTCATCAATCAAATTATGGTAAAGCACAAAAATAACTATTAAATTGGTAAATAGCATTTTAGAAAATTATAGTACAATTTATTTTGAAAATTTTAAATTCACCTCCAATAATAAAATTGTAATATAATATACTTTTTTAATAGTTGTGGTGTTGTTATTATTATTTTATGATATATATTATTTATATAAATTTTTCATAAAAATATAATAATTGTATGGTATATTAGAGTGTATTATAAAATTTTTAATAAAATTTTGAGAGTAAAAAATAATATAAATAAAACTATAAAAAATCATTTTATTTTATAATAAAATTATAAAATGGTTCGTAGTTTAATAGTTTAATTTGAATTTTATATTTATTTATTTTTAAATTGGAGAAGAACTAATCTCCTAACCAATTTGACCCGAAAATTTTAATTTGGAGAATAACAGAATTCAACCGAAAATTTTAATCTCCGAACTTAACCGAACCGAAAATTTGGAGCAATTGCAAAGTCTTAATTTTTAAATCTCTAATATTATGGGGCAATTCTGGAGAATTGCATTCTTCGAACCGACCCGGACCGTGCACACCCAATACAAGTAACTTTTCCCCCAAATTTTGAAATTAAAATAATGTAACATCACGCTTATATTGGCTCCTTTCCAACAATTTGTAGAATTATATTTCATTTTTTTTATTACAAGAAATAATTTTTTTTTAAATATAATATTTCCGGTGCTAAAAAGTTCTAAGTTAGCAACACTTCATTATTAAATTACTAATACACAACACACAAGTCCTCAGCGAGCTCTTGGATCATTCAGTTACTAGACCAAAACACTCAAAACCTTTTAAAAACAAATACTTTGTTTTATCATTACTTCATATAATATAAGAATTGAGTTCCACCAATAATACCCACATGAACATTACCATTGGAATATCCATATTCCCATCATACAATAAAACTCCACATATTCTTCTCTCGGTTTTAGGAGGTCTATACTAGATTTTCTTTGCATTTCTTCCTCTAGACAAGGTGAAAAAAAGTTCTCTTTGTAATTTAATTCTCTCTCTCCCCTTTCTTTTTCATCCCAATTGCCTGGCAAACATTGAGTACCAGACATATTTTCCTATCTTTACCAAACATAATAGTGGTACCAACAAGAATGAATAAGCTGCTAATCCACTTTCAAAGCAAAGGCAACATTAACTTTTTTGTTGCTCCACTGTCATGTTCCAAATTAGACAGGAGATCTTGGCATATATAGCAAGCAACATAACAAAAAAATTGGCAGCTTCTTGATTATAAATAAGTTAATACAAGCAAGAAGAGACAAGCTCTCCATTTCACATTCCTACCCAGAAAGTCCAAGCAAGAATTTTATCAGGTCATTCTTACAACACGCCAAAGAATAAATGAAAAAAAATACTACAGAAACCAGAAAGACAGAACCAGATAGTGATTAAATGGATTAGAGAAACAACAGGAGTTAGCATTCCCTGATTTTGCTTTCTTACTGTCCTAATTCAAGCCTATCAGTAACCTGTAGCATTCACTGGTTTTACCTCATAGCTGTCCTGATTCAAGCCTTTCAAATATCTGCAAGAGTCCCAACCGCACCCAGCATCAGAATTCTCAGGAATGTATATGTTTGTTTGTATTTCTGCAGGCATAGGGAGACAATTGGACAAATTTCTGCTGTGTTCCTGTGGCCACGACGACTCTCATCTACATAACTGCACAAAAAAGATAAAAAGACATAAAATTGAATTCCTTTCATTTGCAGCCTTCAGTTCTCAAGATTGAAATGTTAGTTTAAAGGAAATGCACATCAGTCTTTCAATGATTGTAATACTAATAAGATTAAAAAATATCTTGCTCACACCAGTTGTATATACAACCACAATCATGTATGTGCACTCCACAACATAAGTGGGACCCACATCATATAGACGTTTATATTACACTAGGAGTAGGTAAGTATTTTCCTAAACAAGTGGTCCACAACTTAGAAATATGGATATTATTTCCTACTGTGGTTTTTCAAGAAGATG
>CATIWK010062312.1:0-26417 GCA_949634005.1 Mallotus japonicus | reverse complement strand
TGTCTGTCATTAGGGTGCATGTATATATATAATAATAATTCACTCAGTGAGGTCTGACCCCCCTCAATATTTTTTTTTTTCAGAGAGTTCTTCTTCCTCAGACCTCACCACTAGACCTCTTCGCCGGTCTTCTTTCGCCCCGGCTGATTTATGTAAATTTCTTATTTGAACTGTTGTATATATTCTAGATGCTGCAGTAGTAGTGTTTTAATGTTGATATATGTAATTTTGACTTTGTAATTGAGTTTGCCAGTTTAAGTACAATGTACTATTGTACTGTTGTACTATATTATAAGATCTTATTTTTTTAAAATAAAGTTTTAATTACTTGGCATTTTCGTGAGTTATTTTATATTTGTTTATTATTTAAGGCTTGCTACGGGTTCTGGTTGCGATAATTCCCGTTCCCTAGCGCCGGTCATGACTCCTGTTTTGGGTCGTGACAAGAACAAAGCCTTTTCTAGCAATGATCTTCCTTTTCTCAAGAAGAATTCACTATTCTTCCTCAAAAACATCCCCTTCTCTCCTCTCCAGCTCTCTTAGCTCTTCCTTCTTTTCCTTCTCTTTTGCTAATAGCTCCTGATCTCCCTCTCTCCTCCCTTCTTTTCCCTTTTTAAGCTCCCAAGGCCACCCACTACCCCTACTCCCTTTCCCATTATCACCATCCTCTTAGCCTCCCTCTTTTCCCTCAAAAATGTTATTTCCCACGTAGTTCTGCAGAGAAAAAACAAGTGGGGGCCACCAGTTTGCTGGAATCACCATGCTGCATTAAATGCAGCAGCAAGTGGGTAGGCAAAGAGGCGATCGCCTCTTCCCTTGGCCCTTTGGCCAGGAGGCGATCGCCTTCTGTTGAAGAGGCGACCCTCTTCAGTCTCAAGTTTGGGCTTGATTGCTGGGTCATGGGCTTGGACCTATTTCTGGGTTCTAAAAGGTTTAAGGCCTATTCTAGAAGGATTTTTGGGCTTCTCTTGCATTTGAACTCGAGCTTTCATCATCGGGCTTTCATTGCGGGCCAATCAAACTGAACAACCACAGTTCTTCCCCTATCGCGGGCCGACCGAATCGGGTGTCTACAATTATAAATGATTTTTTTTAAGTAATTAGAAAAAGAATATGTCTACTTTTATTACAAAATCTATTTTAAATAAAATACTAATATTATTATCATTATTAATATTAGAAATAATCAGTTGTAAAATTATTTATTAATATAATTTTTAATATTTTTATTTGTGTGGTTAATATTTTTAATAGCTATAATATTAATATTTTTAATAATTATCAAAATAATAATTTATTAAGTAATGATAATTAGTTAAAGTTAAAAAGATAAGGGTAAAATAGTAAATATAATTTTAAAAATAAAAACTGTTGGTAAAAAGCTTCAAATTGGAGCTTTTATAAATTGGTACTGTTTTGGTATCTAACAGCTACCAGTTCTTTTTCAAAAACATTAACCAAAACAGGTTTTTCTAACTGTTGGGAAGTGAACAACTAACAACTGCATAAACACCCCCTATATTATACTTCTTTACACACTTTTCCATTAATTTAATTTTAAGTAATAAATTATTAAAAATGCACCTATTTTCACTCTAAAAAATTTAAATACACTCAAAATTTATTTTTTTAAAATAATAATTTGGACAAATTTTTTTAAAAATTATATCAATACAATTTTTTTATTTCTTAAAGATTTATTACCAACTAATTTTTAAGGTATAAAAATTTTCTATTTGTTAAAAATTCATACATATACAATTTTTTCATCATTTTATTTTTACTTGAAATTAGTTAAAATAAAATCTACTGAAATTTTTGCTTGAATTATTTTACAAAAATCATATAAAAATTTTAAAAACTAAATTACTATTATATTATTTAGATTTAATTTCATAAGAGAAATTATCGTTTAATACTAATTTTATATTAAAAATTAAGTATGAATAATTAAATTATATATATAATTGATAAAATTTTACAAATTCGTATTAGTTGAGGACTTAATGTATAAAAAAAATTAAAAGTGCAAGGACTTAATGTTTACAAAAATAAAAGTACGGAAGTTAAAGCAAAAAAATTAAAAGGTATATTTAGTCGTCATGTAAGTCCCACTTTTATTTAACAGCGAGTGAGATTCACATTCTCATTCACCGTTACAAAAGAATTTAATGTATAGAAAATAAATTCGAACAAAAGCTCATTTGAATCATTAACAAACTAAAATTGGAACAAAATCTAATAATGTAGTAAGTTTCTAGGGGTATGTATGTCCTAGTCATTCCTGAAAAGTTGACTTTTGATTTTGGTTTCCTTTTACTTTTTTTTTTTACAAAGTGCTTTTCTCACTTTCATGTGCCAATTATCAGATCTTTCACAGTTCTTTCTTTTTTTTAACAAAAAAAAAGTTGCTGGATCATTTCCTTCTTTTTCAATCTACTAGTTACATGACATTTATTTATTAACGCAATGCAAGAATTACCGTTTTTTTTTTTTTTTCCTCTGCAAGAATTAATGTTCATGATAAAAGATACAAGCAGATTAATTTCACATCAGCCATAGTCATAGAGCTGCTCGAAGGGAAGGGTTATATAGTAACCTCGTTTAGCACTTTTGGTGGAAGTGATAGTTACATATCTTATTATGCATAGTCAGTGTCGTCAAGTTCAATTTGACCGTTAAAATGGCATCATCAGATTCAAGAATTTAAGTGGGTTTTGATCCTTTTATCCAATTCTCAATGTATAGGTCCAAATGGGTACATAGTCAAGAATATCAAGAGAATATATTATATTAAACTCGACAATTTCAAGCTCAAAATATTACATTTAGAAGAGATTTGAGAGGAGAAAAAGGACAGTAAGTGTAATAATGATTGGGCGTCTGTCTGTCTTATATCATACCACTAAGGGTGCAAAAATACATTTTTTACTTTGAATTGAACATTTTAAAGAAAAAAAAATTGAATTTATCTTACTCAAATAAATTTCACAATTTTTGCAAGAACATTTCTACTTCACACAATAAAGCGAAAAAAAATAAAGGGAAAACAATAATAATTAAAAAAAAACTTAATTTAAGATGATTTACATTGAAGTCACTCAACTTTTCTTGAAATCACACTACTTAGAACTGTTTGAGAAATGAGAAATCACATCTCAGTAATCATCGACTAATATCTTACTATTAAATACTGCAGAGTTTAGGCCTCTCTTGATTTGCACCATCTACAAATCCTGAAGCAGACAATGAACAAGTCCCAAAATCAGTTGCAGAGGTCTTCCCAGAATGAAGCAGCTGCTGCTGAGACTTTTTACAGTAGGCAATTGCTCCTTCAATTAAATTTTCTATTTCTGAATTTGCACTGATACTTCGCTTAAGCAATTGTAGATCATAAGACCCTCCATTTGATGAACTGAATGAAAATGATGAAGATGAAGAAGAAGATCCAGATGAAGATGTAGATGATAAAGACTTATTAGTTCTCGAATGCCGTTGAATCACTCCAGAAAAGGATCTCCTTTGTGTATGAATTAAACTATCAACGGCTACAGCAGCAGCCATCTCTTTCTCAATGCTTTTCTTGAGAGTACTTGATAATTTGTGTCTCTCATTATGAATTTCACGAAATGGGTTTTTCGTTTCTACCTTCATATACTTATTGGAACAAGCTTTCTCTTCCGAAACAGCTTCTGGTTCTACATTTCTCGTTGCCTTAGCAGAGGACTCATCTTTACAACCAGACTTATTAAACAAAGACTTGAAATAAGTTCTTGAAGCTTTAAGTTTTTGACCCAATAAAGATTGCTTCAACTTCTTGGTCCAAGATTTTCTTGTTGGATGACTATGTTCAATGAAGCTATTGAGTTCGGTTGACAATTCAAAGAAATACTCATCTGCATTAAGTTCACTACTAACCCTGCAAGATTCTGAAGGTGAGATGCTGCAGGATTCTACTGGGGTAGTAGTTGTGGTGGTAGGAGGTGCAGTGAAGCTAGGATTCATCACAAATGGAATAGGACAGCTTTCTTCAAGAGATTCCTCATTAACTTTGTTGTTAAAACAATTAGAAGTAGTGGGGTTTTGAACGAGTTTTTGAACCATTTGCGAGCGAGGAGGAAGGTGAAGAGGGAGAAGTTTGCCCTTGTAGAAGAGTTCATCAGCTGGAGAAGTAGCTACTTCTCTATTACTAGCAATTGAACACATCTGAAACTCAAACTCTTTGCTTTGTGGTGGAGAGCTAATTGAATAACAAAAGAAGTTAGGAGAAGAGGTGAGTTCCATGTCAATGTAATCATCATCTGCATGGCTACAGAAAAGAGAAGAATGATCTGTAGTAGTAGTAGCCACTATCATGGTGTGAAATATACTTTCTTCTGTGACTTTGTTTTGAGTGTATCTGAAGATGCTTATGGGGAGGTGAGACCTGAGAGCTTTATGTAGTGAAGAAAAAGGAGGGGGCAGAAGCATCCTTTAAAGTGGAGATGGTGCCAAGTCAGAAAAATAAAATTTTATTGCAATGACTGTCAGAATTTTTTTTCTTTACCATTCTTTTTTCTTATTTCTGAGCAAATTGTGAGTTTTCGAGTACATATCTCGAATGGTTCCAAATAATAAAATGTCAGAGAAGATTATGGATTTTCCCTTAGCCAAGCAGCTACTCACTGACCCATATGCATTGATGCCCTCTTTTGGTAAAAGTTATATGGCTTCTATGCATTGCCTTTTTGTGGAAAAATAAAATAAAAATAACTGAGGCTTTTCTTGGTGGAAATGGGAAAACGGAGGTCGGCAAGAAGAGCTGATACGGTACATTTGCGTTTGGCCAAATCCTTAATTAATTTAATCCTTCAACTTTATTAAATTATTGAGTTTTACACTTCAACTTCTATTAAGTTATATGCATGTATTGTACATTTTAATTTATATATATTTTACCCATTAATTTATTTTTTAAAGTTTTTGAATCTATTTTACTCATAAAGTTATTTTTTATTACATCTCTAAATTTTGTAACTTGAAACTTGTTCTCTGCATGTAATCATCAAATTAAAAATTATATAACTCAAAAATAAAAGTCAAATGATGTAATAGAGTAAACAAATAATTGAGGCTAATGAACCAATCTATAAAGTTGAAGGGTGAATTATGCACTCAGCCTCTTTGTTTTATGGACAATATTTTTATTTTTGCAGCCTAGGCAGTAGGAAGGTCCAGCTCCCACTGATGTAGCACCTTCACTATTCCTTTAAGGTTTTGTGAATTTAAATTGAAGAATTATTTTATTTTGGCATTTTAAATAAAGAATATCATATTTTTTTTGTTCAGTCAATAAATATTTTTTCTTTTATTTTTACTATTTTGGATGTTTTATGTAAATTCTGTTGATCTTTGTTATTTGTGTCTTAGGGATGAGAGCATTGAAGTGATTGAACTCTCCTCTTTTTTTTTTTTTTCATTCATCGGATCAGATCAACCCATGAATATCTAATGCAATGGAGTACTGCAGTTAAAAAAGGAGATATGGCTGAGCTGGAGCACAACAACATGTATGTTCTTGAAGTCATTCATTGATGAACTGCTGGTGTAAATACCTTGAATTTGAAAAAGGTGTTGTTGTGCAGAAGGGGAGAATCTCTCAGCATATAACAAGAGAAGATGTTGACAGGGCTTAGCTTAGCTCTTGTTTTTTGTTGAAAGTTTCAATGCAAAATAACATACCAGTCCCAGACCAAATTCAAAGACAATGATTTATGCTAAGACATCATGAAAGATGTAGACTTTCTCTTGTTTCACATTATCATGTGCAATTTGCACCGTTCTTTGTATCTTCTTCGCACTCTTCATTTATGTGTCACGTATGTGCGTGTACATATATAGAGAGAGAGACGGAAGGTAAATAAAAAGTTTATATATAGATACATAAACATTAGGACAATTTCATACTGCGAGAGATTAAAAAAAAAAAAAAAACAGATGGAGCCATATTATAGAAATTTTTGCTTAAGGAAAAGTCATTCTTGTACTTTCATCTTTCTTATCACTAGATTCTTATATACTTATTATTTGTATGTATTGAATTTCTATATTTGTAATTTTTTTATATACGAAATGATTTGAAATTACAAAATATATAATTTAATTTTTATGTTTTAAGTTATATCTAATTAGGTCCTTATATTTTAATTTTTAATCATATTTATATTTTTACTAAATGATCCTAGCTAATACTATTAAAAATTTAAATAATTATATTTTCATCATTTTTTATCTAATTTATATGTAAATCATTTAATATAGTTACGATTTAAAATTTTTTATTTTGTTGAACTTATTAAAAATATTGAATAATGTCATAATTATTTTCATATTTAACAATTGAAAGAAAATAAAATAAATAGAGCATTTAAATTTTAAAAATCATAAGACTTTTAAAATTGTTATATATATATATATATATATATTTGGAGGCTAAAAATAATATATTTATTTGTTTAGTAGAAAAGTTAAATAATCTAAATATTGATAGATTGCATAATAAGATCAAAGTGTTTTTCTCCCATTGAAATGAGGCGGCAATTTTTTTTATTAATAAAAAGATTACGTAATTTAAATATTGATAAATTGCATAATCAAGAGTAATCAATATTAATATCATAAATTGATTGTATCAAGATTTTAACCCTACTCCTAATGATGTCTTTAAATAGAAATAAATGTTAGACTATTTTTCTATGACAAACACCAATAAATATTGATAAAATGCGAAAACTCTTTTTCATATAAGTGTGTGTATATACATACACACTACACACAAAAATCTATCTTGATTTTCTTCTGTGTAGAACCTATCATGATCCATATTTTTCATATTATATTATATTATGCATATGACATTTGTAGTCATTTATACTTGCATGAATTTGTCGCTTGCTCCCCGTACTTCCAATTTTGCCAATTTAACACCGCAACTTATTTATAATCTATTATGTAAACACCTATTACATTGTTGGTAAGACAAGTGGAATGACATGTTGATATACACATAGTAATAAAGTGACAAATTCATGCAAGTACAAGGTTAAAGTGGAAAATTCATGCAACTACAAAATGTTTATATAATAAACTATGAACAAATTAAGGTGTTAATATGGAAAAATTGAAAGTATAGGAAGCAAAATGACAATTTAATGCAAGTACAATTATCTGCATATATATTATGCTATTATATTAATGTATATGTAAATTGCTACAAATATATGGAATCTGACATTTTAATTTTACTTCTAGTGAATTACATAGGAAGAAAATTTTTCAAAAAAATAATTATCAGAATCAGTTTTATTTTTAAAAACTAAGGGATAATTGCTATTCCCCCTGCGTTTTGACCTATTACACTACTTCATCCCTGATATTTGAAAAAATATTTATTCATCCCTGACATTTGCAACAGTTAACACTCATTAGTCCTTCTATAGGGATGAAATAGTACACGATTTTGCAAATGTCAAGGATGAATAAATATTTTTTCAAATGTCAGGGATGAAATAGTGAATAGGCCAAAACACAGGGGGGAAATAGCAATTTTCCCAAAAAATAAAGATATAAAGGAAAAATTAATTTTTTAGAGGAGACCAAAAAAATATTTTTATGCAAGTACAATTATCTGCATATATATTATGCTATTAGATTAATATATATAGAAATTACTACAAATATATGGAATCTGACATTATAATTTTACTTCTGGTTTTTTTTTAAAAAAAATCAGAATCAGTTTTATTTTAGAAAAATAAAGATATAAAGGAAAAAATAAATTTTTAGAGGAGACCAAAATTGAAAAGAAAAAAAAATTGTACAAGTTAGGGGGAGCCATGAACACCACCAACCCCCCCTATATAGAAACTCTTATTGTACACTATAAATCCTGTGAAGGATTTGAGAAAGCCAAACTTGTATTGTATTGATATTGATGTATGTTATATACATGAAGTGGTTACATGAAGTAATTATCATAATTGTTACAAAGATAAAGATAGTAAAACTAACATAAAAGAGTTTGTTACAGACTAGAATAAGTGAGCTGGTTGTTGCCTTATCACCCTCCCGCAAGTTGAACGGGAGGTTGCACTACGTTCAACTTGTCTCGAAGAAGAAGAAAACAGCCTTTGGGAAATGGTTTTGTGAGCAAATCTATTATTTGATCACTGAAAGCAATGTAGTTGACATGTAATGACTTAGTACGAACCTTGTCTCTAACAAAGTGATAATCGATTTCCAAATGCTTGGACCTTGAATGAAACACAAGCATATTGGTGAGATAGGTTGCACTTAAGTTATCGCACCATAAAGGGAGAGTGGGTAGCTTGCGATAGCCAATTTCATGGAGTAGAGATTGTAACCAATCTATTTCTTAGACAGTAGTTGCAAGTGAATGGTATTTGGACTCAGTGGAAGAGCGGGCTACACATCTCTATTTACGCGAACTCCAAGAAATTAGATTATTTCCAAAATAAATAGCATACTCGGTTGTTGATTTCCTGTAATCAATGGAACTCCCCCAGTCAGCATCACTGTAGGCATGAATAGCAATTGTTGGTGACTTGCGAATTAAAAGTCCATATGCAATATAGTTTTGTAGATAGCGAAGTATGCGTTGTACTGCACACCAGTGCACATCAGTCGGAGAATGGAGAAATTGTGAGGCTTTATTTACGGCATGTGAAAGATAGGTACTGTAATCCTCCAACAATGTTACGATAGAATTTGGGGTCTTGGAGAGAATTGCCATAGTAGAGTGAGAGTTTGTGTGTAACACATGAAAGGGTGGAGATGCCTTTTGCAAGAGGTCCTGAATGTATTTCTTCTGAGTGAGAAGAAGACTCGAATCAGAAAAAGTAGCCTCAATCCAGAGAAAATAGGAAAGTCGCCTAAGATCCTTCAAAGAAAATTTGTCAGTAAGAGAACGCACCACATATGTCTGGAAGGAGGTGGAAGAATTGGTAAGAATCAGATCATCAACATATATCAAATAGAAGGCAGATATATCACCATTGGAATAGTAGAAAAAAGAGCTATCCGTTTGTGATCCCTGAAATCCGAGTGCTTATAAGGCTTTTTTGAGACATTTGTACCATTGTACAGGGGCTTGTTTTAAGCCATAAAGTGAGCGATGAAGCTTACAAACATGACTTGGATACTTCTTATCAATGAAGCCTGGAGGTTGCTGCATGTATACCTCCTCTTCTAGTTGACCATGGAGAAAAGCATTGGAGACATCTAACTATTGAATATGCCAACCTTTTGTGATAGCAAAAGAAAGAATAATCCGACTGGTGCATGGTTTGATGACCAGACTGTATGTGTGGTGAAAATTGATGCCAGTGCGTTAATGAAAGCCATTGGAAACTAATCGAGCTTTGTATCAATCAATTTTTCCATCAGGAGTGTACTTGATTCGGTATACCCATTTGCATCCAATGAGATTTTGAGCTGATGTAAGAGGTACTAATTCCCACGTATGATTGTTAAGAAGAGCAGAATATTCATCATGCATGGCCTTGCGCCATTGTGGATGCTTGGCAGCCTCTTTGTATGTGCGTGGTTCGATTTGTGGAGATATAGATACATGGAATGATTTTGCCTTAAGGTTTTCAGTGAGGGATTGGGTTATCATAGTGTGGGTACAGCTTGGATTGGAAGGGTTGGTTACGGTCTGTTTCAAGTTTATAGGGATAGTGGTACTAGTTGGGTTTAACGTTGGGGAAGATTGGTGTTAGATGGGTGAAGATAATGAATTTATTGGAGCAGAAGAGGATGTGGAGCTGGTTGATATCGAGGTTGTTGAGGCAGGAGAGAGAATAGGATTGTGACGTTGAGATGTGGATGAGTGGATAAGAGGTGTTGGTGTTTGTATTAGAGAAGGATTTGTGGGTGGTGTTTGAGGTAAGGTAGGAGTGGTAATAAGTGAAGTTTGGGGCGAAAAAAGAGGATAAAATAGTGCAGGTTGGGAGTGTAAAACAACAGCAGCAGGATCACTTGAACTTGAGGCATGGACACCACCTTCCTGATAAGGAAAAACTTGTTCATGAAAAATAACATGGCGTGAGACTATGATTTTTTTGTAACAAAATCAAGGAAATAGTATCCCTTGTGTAATTTGTTGTAACCAAGAAAGATGCATTTGGAAGAACAAGACTCAAAATTGTGTTTTGATTTTGCTCGTAGCCATGGATAACAAAGACATCCAAAAACCTTGAGATTGTGTAGGTTGGGTGTGTTTTTGAACAATTTGGTGAAAGGAGATTGGTTGTGTAAGGTGGGAGTAGGGAGACGATTGATGACATACAAGGTTGTCTCAAAGGCATATGGCCAAAAACGTTGGGGTACCGAAGAATGATTTAAAAGTGAGAGACCGATTTCAACTATATGTCTGTGTTTTCTTTCAGCACAACCATTTTGCTCAGGTGTATAGGGATAAAAGCTTCTTTGAGTTATGCCATTGTCAGAGAGGTAGGAACTTAAGCTTTGAAATTCACCTCCCCCAATCTGCTTGGAACACTTTAATTAGTTGTCCAAAAAAATTTTCTACAACATGACGGAATTTAATGAAAATATTGAGAACCTCAGATTTATATTTGAGAAAATAAATCTAGCAATATTTGCTAAAATTGTAACAGCCCCAGACCACCCGCTTGAGATATTGTCCGCTTTCCCCGCACAGGCTAGCTCCAACTGCAACTCGGAGCGCACGGTTTTAAAATGCATCTATAAGGGAAGGGTATCCACAGCCTTATAAGGCATGCTTCGTTCTCCCTTCTAACTGATGTGGGATATCACAAAAATGATCATAGAATATAATATAATAGCGTTAGCCATCACTTGAAGGTACAGGAGAGGGACCCTAAAGATCTTAGCAAATTAACTCTAAAGGTTGAGATGCCTTAAAAGAAGAATGAGAAAAAGGAAGTTTATGACTTTTATTAATGGAACAAGCATGACAAATTGAAAATTTATTATTACAGGACTTAATATTGGACTGAGACAACGCTAAACGGACTGTGCGAATGGAGGTATGTGCAAGACAAGCATGCTAGGTAGAAAGAGAACTAAGGAGAGCATGAGGCATTGGTCGGGTGGAAGATGGAGTCATGTGCATAGAATAAAGTCCTTCACTATTCTGGCATGTACGAAGCAAAGTCCTTATGGGGATATCCTTGATTTCAAAATAAGATGGAAAAATTCAACAGAAACATTATTAGTGTTAGTAAAAGAATAAATTTAAAGAAGATAATAACAAGCATCAAGAACATGAAAGATATTATGTAAATGAAATAATTTATTTTTAGAAGAATAAATAGAATCACCAACATGATGTCATCAGGTCCATGGTATTCTTTATGATGACTTAGATTTTCAATATCAGGGGTAAGGTGATGTGTAGCCCTAGTATCCATAATCCAGTGCTGAGTTGAAGGTGGAGAATTGAATGCTAAATTTGTGGAAGGTTTAAGACTGAAAGGTCGATTGGTGCGGGCTAGCTTGGGTGAGGAGCATGTCTTGGCTAGGTGGCTGATGCCATTGCAATTATGGCAAATCAGTTGATCATGATTTTGTGATGATGGTTGGTTAAAATAGGACTGTTGGTGGGTAGAAGAGGGGTAGAAAGAGTGTTGTCGAGAGGAGTAGTTGCGCTGGCCACCTCGACCTCTAAAAGATAGACCACCACGTCCCCTACGCTGTTGGGTTCGTGGATTGATAAAGGCAAATGTTGGTGGCGTGGGTAGAATAGGTTCCTTCCATTTTGCTTCTTGAGCAAGACTTGCTTCTTCACTTAAGAGAAGGCCGAAAAGATCATCAAAGCTTACTGTGTCTAGACAATTTTATAATGAACGGACAAACGGACGATATTTAGGTCCTAATCCATTTGTAATGACATGGGCCATATCATCCTCACTGACTGGGTTTTGAAGTGATGCCAATTGATTGGTCATTCCCTTGGCTCGTTGAGTATAATTGGCAATTGATTCACTTGCATCACGTTGAAGTTTGAAGAATGCAATTTTGATTGCACGAATCTATGCTTTGGGTCCAGACGCGTAAGTTTTTGCTAAACGGTCCCATGCTTCTTTTGCTGTGGAGGCGCCAACAACTTGAGGAATGAAACTCTCCATTATTGATCCAATAATCTAGGACGAGCTGATCTTGGCGATACCATGAGTCATGATCGGGATTTGGTTGATTGTTGTCTGTGAGTGGAGAAGGAGGAGTCAAACGGCCATTAATATGCTTGGCTAGATCGTAACTTCGAAGGAGAGGGAGGATTTGTGCTTTCCATAACAGATAATTAGTTGCATTGAGCTTGACAGGTAAGTAAGTCGCTCTGTTTGGTAATTGAGAGACATGAAAAGTAGAAGAAGTTGGAGTGGTGGGATTGGAAATCTCAGTTTGGCTTGTAGCACTCTCGGTTGTCATAGTAGATGAAGAAAAGAGAGAAAAAAAAATTGGGTTATTTAACCTCTTTACGGCTCTGATACCATGTGAAGGATTTGAGAAAGCCAAACTTATTGTATTGATACTGATGTATGTTATATACATGAAGTGGTTACACGAAGTAATTATCAGAACTATTACAAAGATAAAGATAGTAAAACTAACATACAAGAGTTTGTTACAGATTAGAATAAAGTGTGCTTGTTGTTGCCTTATCAAATCCTATCCATAGTCTATCTAATTAGTTTTCTACTGGGGAAAGAAAAAATCTCTTTTTTCTTAAAAAAAAAAAAAAAAATCTCTCCCATTGTACTTGATAGCGGAAACATCCCACAATCATGAGAATTGTATACGATATTCTGAATTTCTCTGCATGCATGCATCTTATCCATATATATACTGGCTATAGCGTAATATACGGAAATATATATATATATATATATATATATTATTTTTACAAGAAAAGAAATAGACCTACATCCAGCTCAAGCAAACTTGTCAGAGTTCATCATCGTTTGAAAATCTTTGGTGGGAAAATTTAAAGAAAATGAATGTCCTAAGAACAGCAAACATTATGCCCAACATAAAAAACTAGTTGAACAAAACTTTACACTATTTACTAAATACTTAAAAAAATTCACAACTTTATGAATTTTAACAATTTTAGCATATTTTTTCAATTTTTACTTAAAAAATTTTAAATTTTACATAGTTTAACAATTTTTTATAAAAAAAATCACAAATTTTACACCTTTTAACAATTTTAGTATATTCTTTTAAAATTTTATCAAATAAAAAAATTTATTTTAATATTAAACTATATTTGTTTAATCAATGTTTTAGCATGTGATAAAATATTATGTTGATACAACACCAAATACTTTTTAATTTTCTTTTTTTAAAAAAAAATAATTTAATGAGTTAGCAAAATTTTCTACTTAAAATATCCTATTTTCAAATAAAAAATATAGTATTTTAGTTTGTTATAAATTTGCAATTATTTACATGACACTGCAGTTCTTTATTCACTTTAAGATGTACATTCACACAATATTTTTTTAATTAAAAATTCATTAGAGTGTCATATAAATAATTACAAATTTATAACAAATTGAAATATTTTTTTTAATTCTCAAAAAAAAAAGAAATATTATTTTTTTTCATTTTAAAATGGTATATTTTAACAAGAAAAAATTTTTCAAACTCATGAAATTTTATTTTTTTAATTAAAAAAGTTTGGTGTCACATAAATATTAAATTCTGTAATATTTTATAAGATGTTAAAAATTGATTGAAAAAATATAATTTAATATTGGCCTAATTATTTTAAAAAATAAATTTACGGGCTCTAACAATTGTTTTTGATAAATTTTTTAAAAAATATGTTAAAATTGTTAAAAAGTGTAAAGTTTATGACTTTTTTTATAAATAGTAAAAGAACATATTCATAACTTCTTAAATAAAAATTAAAAGAATAAGCTAAAATTGTTATATATATATATATATAAAAAAAAGTTAAAATAACATGTTAAAATTGTTATATATATATATATATATAGAGAGAGAGAGAGAGAGAGGTTGTTTATTAGGCCTACAAAATCCACAGGCTTCTCTGAAATAAAAGTTAAAAATTTTAAATTGAAAAAGGCAGGCAGCCCATAACTCTAAGATTCTTCTTTAAGAGGGCATGCATGGGGAAGTCCCTACAGATCTATTTGCGTGTATTATTCATAAATTAATTTTATTATAAAATTATATATTTTTATTATAAAATTATATATTATTATTATTCATGAATGACAGAAATAAAATAATATTATATTTGGATGTAAATGATCTGAATACAAATTTAAATTTTAATTAAATTTTTAATTTGAAAACTATATAAATTTATATTTATGAGGATTTGAATATAAATTTACAGTAAATTTAAAAGTTTATTTAATTAAAATTTAAAATGATGTGTAATTACATATTATTTAAAATTTTTATATTTGAAATTTAATATTTAAAGTCTAAAAATTTCAAATCAAATATTTGCATCAAAATATATATATATATATATATATATAGAGAGAGAGAGAGAGAGAGAGAGAGATGGTTTGCATTGAACCTAATATATTAATGCCTTTAAAAAAATTATACCATAAGACTACTCCATCTTCGACATCTTATATGTTACTTTAAAGGTATATTTAAGATTGGTCACAGGCTGGTTCGCATCCAGAACTGGACCGAACCGGTTCAGTCAAATTTGAAATTAGAACTACTCAAATTAAAGAGGATTGATTCAAGATCGGTTTATCCTTTATGGAACTAGATTCGCCAGTTCCGTTTCTAAATTGGAAGTTCTAGTTTCAAATTGGAAAATTTCAAAAAAAAAAAAAAATTGAACCAGCCAAACTGATGGAATTGAAAGAATCAAAACTAACTGAAATGGAACTGATCTTGAACCAGAATGGGCCGATTTCAATCTAGTTCCACCAAAAGTATAATCATGAATTGCCGATTTCAAACCAAAACTGATGGTTTTTGAATCATGGCCACCCTAGATACACTTTTGATCAAAATTAAACTAAAGTGTGTCATATTTGACTAGGTCAAAACGATAACAGAAACTTTGTTTTTTAAAAAACAATAATAAAAATAAACTCGACCCCTTAGGGTTGTCGACTAATTTATTGCTTCCATTTACAATTCACACTTTTCACTTGGAAAAGAACAATCATAAGCTCCAAATACTTCCCACATGGTGGTAAAACCCTACGTACTATATATATATATGTTTTTCCTTTTCCCAATTGGAATGATGGGAGAAAAAATTCCAACTTGAGAGTTTTTTAAATCAAAATTACATTCTATCATAATTAGTGGATAAAGTGTTTAATTTAATTATTTGAATGTAGTTGATAATTAAGTACTTTTCTATATAATGGATATAGTGTCAGTTTGCCTCCTAAATTTGGATATAATAGATAATTAATCCTCAAATTAATTTTTTAACCAGTTAATCTACCAACTTGATAAATTTGATCGATTAACTCAAATTAACTTTTCAAAGAACTTCAATTTACTCCTAGGAGACTTTTTAAAACTAATTAATAGTAAACTTTTATACATTGACTAATTAGGTATAATTTATCAAATTTTAAAATATTTAAGACATAAAATTAATAGAAATTAAATTTAATATTTTTCTGAATTTTTAATGTAAAAAATCAAAAAATATAAAAATTATAATTAATTTTTAAATTATATATATATATATATTTATAATTTCAAAAAATTATTAAATTTATTCTTTATTTTTAAATTTTACATACATATATATTAAAAAGATATTGAGTAAAAGTAAAAGATTTAAAACATAAAAACTTTAACGGTATTTAAATCACAAATTATTATTTTTGAAATTTTAATTTTTGATTTTAGTTAATTTAAATAATATATTCACCTTAAAGAAAATTTAAAAAATTCTTATTTAGAAAAAAGTTTGAATGATGCGTCTCGTATATTTTTAAATTGGCATAAATTAAATTTATAAAATATTTTTGATGAATTAGTTAAAAATAATAATTTTGGCTCTAATTGAATTTTATTATCTTACCAAAAAAATATTCTGCACTTATATAGTTAAAATTTTTTATGTTTTCAATCTTTTACTTTTATTCACATACTTTTTATATCTCTATCTATTTAGGGATAATTACTGTAGCCCCCCTGTATTTATGCCTATTACACCATTTCATCCCTAACATTTAAAAAAATATTTATTCACCCCTGACATTTGCAAAATCGTGTACTATTTCATCCCTGAAAAAAGACTAATGAGTATTAACTGTAGCAAATATCAAGGGTGAATAAATATTTTTTTCAAATGTCAGAGATAAAATGATGTAATAGGCATAAATACAGGGGGGCTACAGTAATTATCCCATATATTTATGTCTGTAAAATTATCATTAGAAATAAAATATTCAATTTAATAAATTTTTAATGCTACATTTATACGTATTTAATTACATACATTAGTACTATTCGATTGTAATTCAAAACTTGAATAGATTGGTAATAAATTGAACTATTCTCAGAAGTTAATTTAGGCTAATTGACCAAATTTGCTAAATTGGTAAGTTAATTGGTCAAAAAATTAATTTATGACCTGACTGTCCATTGCGTCCAAGTTCATGGGACAGATTGGTAATTTAGCCTTTTAATACGTATGGAACAATATCTTATTATTTTTAAGGAAAATCCATTCTGACCCATGTACTTTTAACTTTTTTTTTTTTTTGACATTATATACTTATACATTTATTTTGACACATTGCAACTCTAGAATTGCAACCCAATACTTTTGTTTTCTGTTGCACTGAGCTCCTATAGGATGAAAGGAGATAACACCAGTTAAAGACTATCTAATTTAGTCCCTACAATTTTCAAATTTTTATAAAAGTTCCTATAATTTTCTTAACCAATTATGCCCATAGAATCACTAAAATATCTCAATAAAGTTTATTAAAATTTTTAAAAATCATTTAACTTTTTTACTTTTTCCTACCTAATGAGATATAGATCATTTATTTATAATAAATTAATAATATAATATATATAATTTTAAAGAATTATAAAAATATTTATAATGAAATGTGTACATTGTAATTATTCATTAAATATTTATGTAATTATTAAATATATGAATGCAAAAAATAAATATATGATGTAAGTTTAATTTAAAAAAAGATACATGAATTATTTAGTAAATTAAATATAATAAATTATATTCAATTTATAATTTTAAATAAATGTGGTATATTATTTTTATATAATTATTTATCTATTTTTAAAAATTTTAAATTGCTTTAATACCAATAATAATTACTTAATCATAACTTATATATTATTAAAAAATGATTAAGGTCTACTATATTTTTTTCAAATATGAGAGAATCTAAATTATTTGACAATGATAAAAAAATTAGTTAGTAATAACGTAAATTTAAATTCTGTAAGTTTAAAGATAATATTATAATTGATTACTATTTTATTCATTTAAAAATATTAATTAATAAAATTATTAATTCATTAAATATTAATTATAAAAGAGATGACTATATATGATAATATTTTTATTTGATTATTTCAAAAAAAATATATTTTTATTTGATAATAATGTAACTTTATTTAATCATGTAATATTTGTTTTGCCGTCTATTAAATATAAATTATAAAAGAGATAATAGTATCTTTTTATCAGTAAAACTTTTATCATGTATTAATTTTTTTGCATTCATATATATATATATATAGGTTTTCATAATTTATATTTTAATATTATATATTCATTAGAAATAGATGACCTACATTTTAATTAGATAGGAAAATTTTGAAAAGTATATAATTTTTAAAAATTTGTTGTAAATTTATTTGAGTTATTTTTGTAATTTGAAAGATTTAATTGGTGAAAATAAAAATTCTAAGGATTTAATAAAATTTGAAAGTTATGAGGGCTAAATTGAATATATTTTTAACTATTATTATCTCTTTTTATCTAATAAGGGTTTAATGTACTAGAAAATAAAAGTGCAGAATTGCAATATATCAAATAAAAATGAGCATGTAATGTCAAAAAAGTTAAAGAGTACAGAAGCCATAATGCATTTTCATTTTTTAAAATGATAGCTAGTAAATATGATATGTAATTACTTTTTAAATGATAATCAACTCTAATTAATATTTTAAAGAAATTAATTGTAAGTAGTTATTGATTTAATTATTTAATATCCTTGAAAATTAAATTTTTTCAAGAGTTACTGGTGGCGAAATGAGTTGAGCCACATTAAATATTGACTACTTTCAATTTGATTCATTTATTTTTTAATCAAGTCGATTATGTTTCTTATTGTTGTGAGCTATTCACTAATGGTACTAAAAAAATTTTTAAAATATAACTTATAGATTGAAATTAATTATTAAAATTTAAAAATTTACTAAATAAGTTATTGCATTTATAATAATAATTATAATTTTATTCAAAAAATAAAATTTCAAATATTTTTGTATTTATTATAAGTAAAATTTATATATTATATATCTAATATCAAATTATAAATACGTTAGAATTATGAGTTAGCATGCAAATTTTAAACTTTGCAGCTTGAATAATATATGTTTTAAACAAATCTATAATATATATATATATATATATATATATAAATGTAAGAAGGGAAGAGGGACTAGGTAAAATTATGAAAAAGTCTTCACTCATTATTATATAAAAATTGAATAATTTTGCCATTTACTAAAAACAAAGTAAAATTAAATTAACTAGGTTAACTTGCTATTTTAATTAGGTTAATTTCTATTTTATCTCTAATAAAAATTAAATTAACTAAAATATAATTTTAATTTGATAGAAAGTCTATTTCCTATTTTAATTAGGTTAACTTCTATTTTATCTCTAATAAAAATTAAATTAACTAAATATAATTCTAATTTAATTGAAAGTATGTTTCCTATTTTATTTAGGTTAACTTCTATTTTATCTCTAACAAAAATTATAATTTAATTGAAAGTATATTTTCTATTCTAATTAGGTTAAAGTCTATTTTATCTCAAATAAAAATTAATTTAATTATAATATAATTCTAATATAATTGAAAGTATGTTTCCTATTTTAATTAGGTTAATTTCTATTTTATATTTAACAAAATTAAATTAATTAAAATTTAATTCTAATTTAACGGAAAGTATATTTCCTTTTATAATTAGGTTTACTTCTATTTTATCTTTAATAAAAATAAAATTAATTAACATATAATTCTAATTTAATTGAAAGTGTGTTTCATATTTTAATTATGTTAATTTCTATTTTATCTCTAACAAAATTAAATTAATTAAAATTGTAGTGATAATTTTGTTAAAAATATATATATTTCTATTTTAATTAGGTCTACTTATATTTTAATGAATATAAATCAAATTAGATAACATAATTTTATAAGTTTCATTATATTAAATTTAATAAGTAAATAATTAATAAATTAATAAATTTTATGAAAATAAGAAAAGTATATAATTTGTTTTAAAAGTGGATATTTTTATAAATTAAAAATTAATAAATAAAAAATAGAGCATATTTCTAATATAAATCAAATTAGATAACATAATTTTATAAGTCTTATTATATTAAAAATGAAAATAAAAATTAATAAATTTTATGAAAATAGAAAAATCATATAATTTGTTTTAAAATTAGATATTTTTATAAATTAAAAACTAATAAATAAAAAAGTAGAGCATATAATTTGCTTGAAAGTATATTTTCTATAAGAATAGTAGTATAATTATCGTTTTTAGATATTTTTATAAAATTTAACAAAAAAGAGTTAAAATTAAATTAATTAATATTTGTAATTTAATTATTAGTTGAACTTGAAAAATGGCATCAAATTAATTTTTTTGTAAATAAAAGTATCAATATAAAAAATATTAAAGAAATAAAGTGTCATAGCTCAAATAAAAAATTTACTAAAATTGAACTTAACTGATAGAGGGAACGGAGGATGGGGGACTCTTTACAAACCCTCATGCCACCGCCGCCACTTCCGCTACCGGCTGCTCCTGATCATGACGTCGTAAGGACTAGCTTGCCTCCTTCTAATGATACTTATCTCTGCCATGCTGATCTGTTCGCTGCTTCTCACCGTCCCAAAACACTTATTGTCCCTTCGCACAACACCCTACTTCCCAAAACGTTTGCGTCCGTGGTTTCTAAACCTCCAATTGTCTGCCCTCCTCGATCTGCAATTCTAGGATCTTACCAGGCCGTTAAGATTAATTCAGAATTATATCATAAGCGTTTGGCTTTGTGTTAACACTCCTTGATTGGTCGAGTTATTCTGAATAAAGGCGACACACCTTGGCAATTAATTAAGTTGAAAGAAAAATTATCTGCAATTTAGAATCTTAACTCGCAATGGAGGCTTATCTCTTTAGGGCGTAGATTTTTCCATATTCTTTTTAGTTATGAACAGGGTAAAGAAACGATATGGAGCGTGGGTTTCCTTTCCCTCAAGCCCAAAATATTACGCCTTCAACAATGGACGTCCGAGTTTGATCCATTTCAAGAAAAATCTACAACAACTCATGTTTGGATTCGCTATTATCGATTGCCTTGGGAGCTTTGGGATGCTCAAATTCTAGCTGATATTTCTCGAAACATTAGCGTTCCTTTGAGAATTGATCGTCCAACTCTTGAAGGAGATTTCAGACACTTTGCATGTGTTCTTATTAACATTGATTTATTACAGCATCAATTGGTGCTTGATTGTGATGGGAACCTTTTCGATATTGATATAATTTATGAAAACCTTCCTTTATTTTATAGCACTTATCAGGTTATTAGGCATACTTCTTCTGAATGCCGCCATCATAAACCCGAAGTGAAGGCAACTCCTGCCGTTCCCCCTCCTGATCAGAGAAGACTTTCAAGGGGACATTCTTGGGTTTGTAAAGTGTGGGAAAAGAAACTGGCAGTAGATACAACTCCGATTGTTGATAATAATTCTGAACAGCAACCAAAGGAGGCTGATAAAGATAAAAAAAGTCTCCTTAGGAAGCTTCCTCATCCAATAATGAAACAGTTGCCGCCGTTCCAGACCCCATGACTGTAACGAGTTCTCCGGCGAATCAGCTATTATTTTTAACCCGTCAGATATTCCAATTAATTCTCCACAACAACAAACATTGCTAGAACTTGAACAGGTTAGTACCAAGAATTGGGCAGAGTTAGTGGATAAATTTTGTCCCATTGTATTGGGAAATTTTATTTTCAAAATTATCACTAGAATTCTAGCTGACAGATTGGCACCTATTGCTGCTAAAATCATTGATCCCCATCAATTCGGTTTCGTTAAGGGCAGAAATATTGAGAATTATGTTGATGTTGCTTTGAAATATGTTAATTTGATTAATACTCATTGTTTTGGTAATAATATGGCCATTAAGATTGATATCCGCAAAGCATTCAACACTATGGATTAGGAATTTATTCTTGCAGTTCTGGATTATTTTAGGTTTTCTCATATTTTTTATGATTGGATCATAATCATTTTTAACTCTGCCCGATTATCTATTCTTATAAATGGATCTCCCAAGGGATTTTTTGGATGCTCTAGTGGGGTTCGCCAAGGAGATCCATTGTCTCCTTTGCTTTTTTGCATTGTTGAAGACTATTTAAATAGGGTGCTTGTAGACGGTGGGGTTTAGTGCACGCCCAAGTTTCTTGCAACTGCGATACTGTTTGAGCTCAGGGCTCTAGGGAACACACTACTATATCACAAAGACATAGCGTAGAGATGATGGAGTCGCCACCCAGGGTAATAACTGGGACAAAATCGAAGGTGGTACTCGATTCTCAAAAAGAAAGCTAGCACCACAACCAAGGAATTCTGGGTTCGGAATCCTAACTTCTCTTAGTCTTGTGTTCTTCTAGAATTATTTTATTAATCACTATTTTATCCTCTATTTACATGCAATTTCATATAAACCCTTCTTTTAAACAATAAACTCCAAGGCAAACTAGTCATGAAATCGCACATAAGCAATGCAAACATTCAAAGCATAAAAACCCTAAGTTAGTCTAATCTATAAGATTTAGTTAAGGTGAGCTAAGTTTACATGTTATGAAAGCTTTAAATTAGTGGGCTTAATTCTACATGTTTTATTTCTAAAAATGGGCTAGCTCTATAAATTATGAAAAGGCTTTAAATGAGCTAAGTCTAAATTAATTTTATTAATTAAAGTGGGTCTATGTCTAAATTAGCTAGGTGGGCCTAAAAGCTTTCTAACCTAAAATCTAATCAATTATGAGCCTAAAATTAATCTTATTAATTAACCCTAAAAAAACCTAATTAAAAAGGTGATCTAGTGATTAACCTAGAACCCTAAAAGCAAGAAAACAAATAATCATGCAAACAAATAATAAGTAACAAAATCTAAAAACAAAGAAAACAATAAGCAATAATCATAAAAAATAATAAACTTATAAAACAATTAAAACAGACATACAATGATTTCTAACCCTAATTTAATTAACATGCAACCTAAAATTAATCTAAAGTCACCATTAATTTTATTAGAGATTTACCAAATAAAACCTAATTTACTAATTAATTAAACAAAATAAAAATCATTCATCCACACGTATAATTTCATTAATCCCACTATTGGGGTTATTACAATAAAAACAAAATAATTAATTAAATACAAACTCAAAATAAACCATAAAATAAAATAAACAAATAAAAAAAACCAAAAATTAAATAAATCCTAAGGAAACTAAATTAAAAGTACACAATTAGAATCCATGGCATTCCATCAACCTTTATAAGTCCTCCATAGGTTTTCTCCATCACCGTGTGCTTATGTCACCCCATCCATCATAAAATACATAAAAACAAACAAATAAAGATTAATACAAAATCAAATTAAAAATTAAACAGAATCAAATTAAATAAATTTAAGAATTAAAATTAAAACAAAAGAAATAAATAAAATCAACGAAAAAATAAAAAAAGAAATAAGAAGAGAAGATGATGTATGGATGCTGTATTGATTTGCTCCTCAGAGTGGTGTGTATGTCACCGTTGCTTTTAAATAGTTCTTCAGAAATTGATTTTTATTTCTCGGCTTGCTGCGTTCTCCTCAAGTTTTAGAATGTAAAAACCTTTTGAAAAGCTTTTTCTTTATCTGTAAAAAAAAACCTTTTTTGCGTTACAGGAGTAGCTCCATAAGAAGTCCTCCCGAAACTAAGAAGTAGAAGCTGCAAATAGCAGTCAAAAAAGAAAGCCTCTCTTGCTCAGGAGTTAAACTGAGTTTATATAGAAAAAACCCTAAACTAAGTGACGTAACCTACTGTGACTTCAATGATAAAATTAGACTCAAAACAAAACTCTAAAACAGAGATAAATCCTTTGACAGAGATTTATCTCATCATCTGACCAATCAAAACATCAGAAAAAATAATTTAATTGACTGAAAAAATAAAAAAGTAGAGTAAAAACGTAATTAGGACTGCATAATCTCGATCGGAATTATGCATTTCCGACCAGAAATGTGTAATTCCGGTCGGAATTACATATTTCCGATTAGAAATATGTAATTCTGATCTGTTTTAAATTTTTTTTACTTTTAATTACTAAAAGACCCCTGAAGAAAAGAAACTTTCATTAAAAGACCCCTGAAGGAAGAAAACTTTCAATTTAGTCATTGAAAACTCAATTAAATCCTTGAGAAAGAGCATTTTAGCCTTTGAGATCCAAAAATCAAATTCTGAGGATCTATTTATAATGAATTCTTATCATCGGAGTCCTCTGTCGCATCCACACTCCCTTATCCCGGAATTGGGTGTCTACAGTGTTGCTTCAAGCTTTCAACTCTAATTCTTTAGTTCCCATGCATACTCTAGGAAGAGTTTGTTCTCCCTCTCATTTGCTTTATGTAGATGATGTTCTTATATTTTGTCGTGCTACTGTTGCTAATGTTAAGAATTTGATTCAGCTTTTTGACAACTATGGAGGAATTTCGGGTCAGTTTGTAAATTGGAACAAATCCAAGATTATTTTTGGTAAGCATATACCTAATAATCACATGCTTTCATTATGTGAATCTATTGGGCTCAAGAAAGGATCTTTACCTTTCAATTACCTTGGTGTTCCCTTGTTTATTGGAGCTCCAAAGAGAAAATGGCTTCAGGTTATTGCTGATAAAATCCTCTCTAATTTTGATAAATGGAAGGGTTCGACTCTTTCCATGGCGAGTTGTCTTACTTTAATTAGCTCTGTGGTCTATGGCTCTTTTTTGCACTATTTTATGGTTTATAAATGGCCAATTTAGTTAATAAAAAATTTGGGGAAATAATCCGGAACTTTCTATGGACTGGTGATGTTAAGTCCAAGAAACTTGTCTTGGTCAAATAGGAGCTTTGTTGTGCTCCTTTAGATGAAGGTGGTGTTGGCCTTAAAAAGCTTTCTTTGCTTAATAAGGCTCTACTTAGTAAGCTTTCATGGCGAGTTTCATGTGATCCAAGCTTTTTTTTCTCATTTCTTAGAAGCCGCTATCTTATTATATTCAAGCAACCTCGGACCTCTTCTTTCTGCTCTTCTATTTAGTCCTCTATTCGAGATTATTATCTAGATTTGCAAGAAAACTGCCAATGGGTTGTACATGCTCAATCTCATCTCAGTTTCTAGTTTGATAATTGGCTTGGTTACCGTCTTGATGAAATGGGAATTCCTTCTTCTCATTACAAATACCTTCATACTTCTATCTCAGATGTGTTTTATGATGATATTTAGCATTTACCATTGTCTTTTTGTAATACTTTTCCTAATGTGGCGAGTGATATCAAGAATGTGATTTTTTCTCTTCATGGTAACCATTATGTATACCGTTATTCTCCTTCGGGGTCCCTCTCTTGCAAGGTTGCTTATAATCATTTCAGATTTTCTCTTCCCAAAGTTACTTGGAGTAAAGATGTTTGGAGGCACTATCTACTCCCTTCAAGATCTTTCCTTACTTGGCGCCTCCTTTATGGTAAGTTACCAACCATGGATAATATTCGCGCTAAAGGATTTGCTCATATTTCTCGCTGTTGCTTTTGACAACGAGCTGAAGAGACTATGAATCATGTTTTCACGAAGTGTTTCTACTCCAATTCGGTCTGGTATGCTCTTGGCAGTCTATTCGACACTTCTTTTGATCTTTCAACTGGTTTCCTATAACTTTTCAAATCAACAATGAGTAAGAGTTTCTCTTCTCAAATTTCTATTTTATGGCGTGTGGGAATTCATACAGCTATTTGGCATATATGGAGTGCTAGAAACTCTATGATTTTCAAGGATAATTTTATTCCAGTTGCTATTTTAGTTCGCTTGATCTGTCAAGCTATTAAAGGTGCAAAACTGTTTCAATCAGGTCATATGCGAAATGCCCAGTCTAATTTCCTTATCCTTCGACGACTTCGCATCTTTGGAATTCCTCGTCATTTGCCATCGGCCTTTCCAGTTAGCTGGCTTCATCCTCCACCTGGTCAGACAAAATTGAACTCAAATGGTGTAGCTCTTGGCCCCCCAAGTGAAGCTTCTGCTAGCGAAGTCTTGCGAAACAATGTTGGTTCTTCTATAGCAGCTTTCGCAGCTCCGCTAGGTGTTCGATATCCTCTTAAAGTAGAAATTCTTGCCATGGAAATTGCTGTTAACAAAGCCTTTGAGCTTCAGGTTTCTCCTTTATGGGTTGAATCTTATTCCATCTATGTGGTGCTCTTACTCCAATTAAAAAGCGTCGTTGTTCCTTGAAGAGTTCGGTCTGCATGGCAACATTGTCTAAACCAGCTAAGCCTCTTGCAAGTACATGTTAGCTACATCTATCGTGAAGGGAATAAGGTGGCAGACAGACTCGCTTCTATGGGTCTTCATTTGCAGGAATGTAAATGGTGGCCAACTTAGCCGGAATGTTGTCACAATCTCATGCTTAATGATGCACTTAGTTTGGAGAACTGTAGATTCTAATAATTTTTTTCTTTGGTTTATGCCCTCTTTGGGTTGTATCAGACTCCTTGTAATTTCTTTTATTTTATTTTTAATAAAGGGATGTTTCATAGTTTATGATGAGGGTGTTAAGGGGGTGCCAACCTAATTGGGATTCCTGGGTGCACCTACTGAGGCTATGAACTCCATAATTTAAAAAAAAAAAATTTACTAAAATTGTAATAAATTATAAGTTCAATAGGGTTGTAATATTTAAATTGTTATATAAAAAAATATAACTTTTATTATTTTTCAATTTTTATTAACAAATAATTAATAATTTTTATTATCTTATGATTAATTATGACCACAATATTTTTTTTCATATAAAATCAG
>CATIWK010062308.1:0-10249 GCA_949634005.1 Mallotus japonicus | reverse complement strand
TGATAAAATTTTGCACAATGTGATAAATTAATGATAATTAAACATATAATAGTAAATAATTGTGAAACTTAGTGAGCTTTTGATTCTATACTATATGCTAAATTATCAATAACTTATTTGAAAATTGTTGACAAAATTTATCTGTGTTATGCTAGTAATTTATATAAAAATGGCATTGATTAATCATTGCAAATATGTCTTTGTATAGAATTTTCTTTGTGAAATGTCTAATGCTCCTAAGAATATTATTGCTGAGTTAAACAAAGGTGAAAAACTGAATGGTGATCATTATGAAATATGAAGTTTGAAAATTTAGTATGTCTTGGAAGAGTAAGAGGCTCTTGAAGTTCTGAATCATGTCCTGGACAAGCTTGAAGATGGCACTATATATGGCCCAACATCGTAGGGATTATGAGGCTTATGAAGCCTAGAAAAAGAAGAATTCACTAGCTCGCATTACGTTGCTGAGCAGTATGGAGAATGATCTCATGCGTGAGTTTAAGAATTATGATATTACCAAGGTGATGTGGAAAGTTTTAAAGTTGAAGTTTGGTGGAACTTCTGTTACCAAACTTAGGAAATTCACTTTCCAGTTTAATGTGTATAAGAAATGCCCCAATCATAATATGAGACAACACTTGAGAAAAATGTCTAATATGATTAGTAAGCTTAATGAAGCTGGCTATACTTTCATTGATGAACAACAAGTTTAGGCTATTATTCGATCACTTCCTCACAAATACTTGCACATGAAGGTGCATGTTACCCACAATGTGACTATCAAGACTCTTAATGATATTGCACGTCATTTAGAACTAAGAGAAGATCGCATTGAGGCATCAAGGCCTAGTACTAACGTGTATATGGCTAGCTCAAGCTCAAAAGGTGGCAAGAGCTTCAAGTGCAAGTTATATGGTGAGTACAAGGGAAAAGGATACAAAAGGCATAATGAAGGCCATTTTGGAAATAATAATGACAATAAGGCAAAAGGAAAGGCACCTATGGCTCGTCCCTAAAAGAATAAAGCAAAAGTTAAGTGTTACAATTATGGTAAGAATGGTCACTTTTTCTTTTGAGTGTAACGAGCCAAAGGAGGTACAAACCTTTGAAATACTTTTAAGAGTTTCTTATATTTGTAAAAGTGCCTTTTATGTTTCTAGTTCTATTTATTTAATTAAATATTGTCCTTTGTGGACTGTAGACTCAAGCGCCACAGACCATGTAGTTAAAGATTATGATGTGTTTTTGGAGTTTTATCGAATTCTATATGGATCAAAATGGCTTTATGTGGGAAATAACTCTCGAGTTGAAGTCAAAGGAGTTGGCACCTGCAAGTTGACCATTGTGGTGGATGAACTCTGATCCTACATGATATTTTATTTGCTCCAGATATTAGACAGAATTTAGTTTCTGTTATTATTCTAATGCAGTTTGTATATGCTTTAAACTTTTATGGTACTTGTTTAAAAGTTTTCTTCAAAAAAATGTTTTATGGATTTGGTTATTTACCAGATGATTTTATTGTAATGGATGTGGATAATGTTCCTTATTGTAATAGCAATAGTTTTTCCCTTTTTTCACATCTTCCAGTGTTTCTAATAATGATGTGAATATTTAGCATACTAGACTAGGTCATATAAGATAATAAAGAATGGATAGATTAGCAAAAGAAGGTTTTCTTGGTCAAATAGAAAAGGTTAATCTATCAACTTGTGAAAATTATCTATGGAAAAATAACTAGAAAACTATCTAGTAAAAGAACTAGGGCTGAACTTCCATTGCAGCTAGTTCATTTCGATATTTGTGTGCCAATGAATGTTAGAGCTCGATATGGAGGTGTTTATTTCATTACTTTTATAGATGACTATATACATTTCAGTCATGTTTATTTAATTTCTCATAAATCTGAAGCTCTTGAGTGCTTTAGAAAATATGTTAATTTAGTTGAGAATCAATTAGATAAAATTAATATGTTAAGAATTGATCGAGGATGTGAATAATTATCTAATGAGTTCAAATAATTATATAATGAAAAGGGAATAGATAGACAATTCCAGGAACTCCCCAACAAAATGGAGTAGCGGAAATAGAACTCTTCTAGAAATGGTTAGGTCCATAATGGCCCAAGCCAATCTATCTATTAGTTTTTGGGGTGATGCATTGTTAACGACTACTTATATACTTAATAGAGTACCCTCCAAATCGGTAACTTCCACTTCCTATGAACTATGGGCTAAAAGAAAGCCTAATTTAAGTAATTTAAGGCCTTGGGATTGGTGTAACCTATGTTCATGAATCGACTCATCAACATAGAAAATGAGGTCCAAGAGGAATATATTTATAAGATACTCTGAACATTCAAAAGGATATATGTTCATTATTGGACAACCACGTGGGAGTGTAACTGAATTTGAATCTCGAGATGCTACTTTTCTCGAAAATGACTTTCTAACTAAAGGTAAGATAAATCAAGATTTGTCTCTTTATGAGATTAGAGATTAAGATGATTTTATTATTTCAAATGGTTTAATGCATGTATCATATGAACATCCAATAATATCTCATCCAAGTGGGAGTAAGACTATTGATAAGCCTATAGAATCACAAATCAAGCGTAGCAATCGTGGATTTATTCCTAAACATTATTTTCCTATTGATAGGAAAATTTTATTATTACAGTACAAGATAATGAAGAGCCAAACAGCATTAATGAAGCTCTTACTTGCTTAGCTAAAGAAAAGTAGTTGAAAGCAATGGAAGAGTAGATAGAGTCTATAAGATCAAATAATGTATGGAAATTGGTTAATTTTTCTCAAGGACACAAGGCGCGCGATTGGGAACAAATTGGTTCTCAAAATCAAGTGTAAAATTGATGGTTCAATTAAAATATATAAGGCACTTCTTGTAGATAAAGGGTATATATAACAAGAGGGAATTGATCATGAAGAAACGTTCTCCCCTGTTGTGAGGTTTACCTCCATACCCTTGATTCTAGCTATAATTATAAGTTAGATTTGAAGTTACATAAAATGGATGTTAAAACTGCATTTCTAAATAGAGAGCCGAAAGAGGAAATCTATAGGAACAACTAGTAGGTTTCATTATTAAAGATCAAGAGCATAAAGTGTGCAGATTATTAAGATCAATTTATGGACTTAAGCAACCTTCTAGACATTGGTATTTAAAGTTTCATCAAGCAACCATTTCATATGATTTTACAATGATAAATAAAGACCATTGTGTGTATGCTAAAAGATTTAAAAATAAATTTATGATTCTATTACTTTAGGTGGATGACATACTATTGGTTGGAAATGATAAGAAGTACTTGTTAACTGTGAAGCATGGTTTTCCTCTAATTTTGAGATGAAGGGCATGCGTGAAGCTGCCTATATACTAGGCATGAAAATAATTAGAAATTGTCCTAAGAGGATGTTAGCTCTTTCATAAAAGTGATACATTAAGAAAATTCTTGAAAGATTCCTTATGCAAGATTGCAAGCCCATTGATACTTCAATCATAAAAGATCAAGGTTTAAGATTGAAATTGTGTCCAAAGACTCCACAAGAAAAGGAATAGATGGCAAAAGCTCCTTACTCAAGTGTCATTAAAAGTTTAATGTATGTCATTATGTGCATAAGACCAGATATTTGCTTTATTGTTGGAATGGTAAACATATATCAATAATCCAGGATAAACCAATTAGAAAGATGTCAAAAGGATACTTGATATCTCAAAGGCATCGTAGTATATTCATTATGCTATTAAAGAAATGATCTGCATCTTATAGGCTATATATATGCTGATTGAGGAGGAGATTTAAATGAGAGAAAATAAACCTCTGGATATATTTTTTACTAAATAATGGAGCAATTTCATGGAGTAGTAAGAAACAATCATATATACCCTTATCCATAATAGAAGCTAAATTTGTGGCATTTTCAGTGGCAGTGCAAGAAGCTGATTGGCTTAAGAGTTTTTTGAGTCATATGGGAATCAAAGAATATGCATCAAATCCAGTGTTAGTGAATTGTGATAGTCAAGCTGCAATCACATTTATAAAAGATTCTGAATATCACTCAAAGATCAAACATATCGACATCAAATATAATTTTATGAGAGACTTAGTTGCACAAAAAGAAGTCAACATACAATATATATCTACGCACAAGAAGGTTGCAGATCCCTTTACTAACCCGTACTTAGAGATACTTTTAGTAGTCATGTTAGATCTCTAGGAATGCATAGATTCTTATGTAAATATGTTATACTCTTTTGGAAGACAATTGTAGTTCTTTCCGTTTGTGTTTATTCAATAATGCTGGTTAATTTTTATATTAATGGCTACTAAATTCAGTGCTTTATTTCGTATAGCATACACACAAATTATGTTAAGTACATAATGATAAAATTACGTCAGACAAATATGAGATTGGCCTTGTCACATAGGCATCGCCTCTATTACTTTGTGCAAATGGACAAATTTAAACTTAATTATCTAGGTGATAATAGAGAGCTCAAGTTTAAATATAAATGTTATCAAAATATCAATAGATTTAACTATTAGTGAATATTAATAAGTATTAGTTTATCTATTTTTTTGCCAGATTGGAGTTCTGATGAGAAATAGAATGAGTATGCATGTGAACTTAAGTTAGACATTGGGTATGTCTGAACTATAATATGTACATTATTAAAAACATACACTTCATAAAGAAAGGAAAAAAAATACTATAGCATATGATTCATACCATATGTGCAAAAAACTCGACCAATAAGGGTAACAAAAGTTTAGATCTTAACTTTATTATTGTGTGAGACCCTTGTGATTACAAAGTATCCCATTTTGATACCCTAATGACTCTTTATTTGTTTCTCAGAATTTATATTTAACATTTTCTATCATAGAATGCTACCAAATGATCAAGTATAAGTTGATCTACTGAAACAATTTTAGAAAAGTGAGTTATGTAAAATTGTGAGTTTCAAAAAAGGGAAAGATTATAACTTATTATAATTATCGCACTAAGTTATATTCATTGGTCGACCAATATAAGTCAAACCGAATACATTTTAAATATAATTAAATTTATTTTAACTAAAAAATAATTGGATGAGTGGTAACTGCCAATCCAATCAATAACTCCCAAAGGGAGTTATGTAACAAAAAAAAAAAGAGAGAGAAGCTTTTGTTTTTCCCCTGAAAACAGTGTATGGGAAATAAAAGAAAGAAACGAAAGCTCTCTCTAAAAAACTTGGAATCTCACTTTCTTTGCAAAAGGATATTAGGTTGTGAACTAAGAAGAGTTTCCATCTTTGTGATTATCTTATTGACTAGTATACAAGTTTAGATTCTATTTTGGGATTATTCAGTCGAAGAAACCCGTAAGTTTCATCTTTTAATTTTCAATTTATTCAACATCATCGTTAATGGGATCCATTATTTTTGACATGCATAAAGAAAAATATTAGATAAAAGTATGTTTTTTCCCCAACATCTATAATGAGGAAAAATTTACCGTTAAAGAAAATTTAAGAACATTTAGGCTCCATTTATTTGCGGAAAATATTTTCCCTTATTTTCCAATATTTGGATTACCTAGGGAAAATAAGTCAAAGGAAAATAATGTACTAATCAAAGGAAAATTACTTTAAAACAAGGGAAAATGTTTTCCCATTTTAAGAATGGAAAAACATTTTCCATTACTTTTTCCAATGTCTTCTCTCCTCATTTATTGTTTTTCCTTTTATTTTTCAATGTCTTCTCTTCTCATTTATTGTCTTTTTTAGTGTTGCAACCAAACACAGAAAAATATTTTCTTTGGAAAATATTTTTTCTGAAAAATATTTTCTAGAAAAAATATTTTCCAAAGACAAAATATTTTCTGCAAGCAAACAGAACCTTAAAAACAAAAATTTTTCTAAAAAATATTGAAACTCCTCATCTAATAAAAATATTCAATAATTATTTATTTTTCATACTCATGATATCTGCTAATGCTAATACAATATTTAAAAAAAATTACATCTAATATATTTTATGGGAACTCTTTCAAAAATTCCACCCCATTGAAAAAAATTAAGAAACATTTAAATAAAATATTTGTTTCACCCTATATAAATTTTTCTTTTTTATTCACTCTCAAAATAAAAATTAATAAATATTTATTTAAATGTAAAAATGGATGAGATGGAAAAATAAATAAATAATTATTTAGTTTTATTTTGAGAGTGAGTAAAAAAAAAAGCAAAGATTTATATAGGATGAGATAAATTTCTTTTATTTAAATATTCCTATTTTTTTTAAATAGGATAGAATGAATTTATTTAATATTTTTTAAAAAATTTCAATAAAAAATTAGATATAAAATCCATTTAATGGGTAAATTATATAAATGATCACTAAAATTTGTGTTTGATTACAATTTTGTCACAAAACTTTAATTTGTATCTTTTTAGTTACTAAATTTCTATTTAGGTTTCACAAGTAGTCTTTATAATTATTTTTGGTCCATAAATAGTCCAATATTACTATTTTAGTCCAAACTTTGAAGATAATATATAACTAAGTCCATATTTTTAATATTCATAAAAATTAATGAAAAAGCTAAAAACTATCTTGAGGGATAAATATCTCATTTTTACAATAATGTAAAAACATTATTCTATTACAGAATAAAACATATATTAATATTTATCTTCATTTTTATTTTTTATTTTTATATAAAGCTTCTTAGTAAAGGCATGCACCTTCACTAAGATAATTTATTAAAGAGAAAAAATAAAGTAACATAAAACTATAAATTAATAAACTATTTGTATATTATATTATATTTAAGTGATTTATAAATATAATTTTTATTTTGAATTGAAATATTATTTTAATTTTTACATATAATAAACTATAAATTAATAATAAAATATATATTTATATATTATATTATATTTAAATAATTTATAACTGTAATTTAAGGATGATATATGGACTTATTTATATGTTATTTTCAAATTTTATACTAAAATGGTAACACTAGATTGTTTATGGACCAAAAAAATTTATAGGAACTACATGTGAAACTTAAATAGAAATTTAGTAACTAAAAAGATACAAACTAAAATTTTGTAACCAAATTATAATCAAGTACAAAGTTTAGTAACCATTCATAGAATTTACCCTCCATTTAATATTACTATGGGTAAATTACTAAAACACCCCTGAGGTTTGCTTAAATATATTAGTCGATCCCTGCTGTTTTGATAATACATTATGACATCCCTGAGTTTTGTTTTTGTTATACTAACTTATCCCTCCGTTAATTTTGCTGTCAATGCATGAACTTAAACTGTAATTTTTTAATAGAAAATATTTTTGTTTAGTCCTTGAAGTTTTATATTTTTAAAATTCATACCATTTTTGCAATTTAGATGCTATATTAACTTTTTAATTATTTTCATAAGTAAACAAATAAGTCACTTATTTTAATTTTTAATATTTTAAATTTAAAATATGAATGAATAGTTTTTTAAAAAATTAAATTAAAAAAATAAACATGTAACATTAAGATAAAAAAAATTGTAATAGTATAACTACTTTTCACAATATCTTTGATCATAGAAGTCTTTTTTAAAAAAATTTTATTTTTTAAAATAAAATATTATGATGAAAAGGAACACTATAATTAAAGACACTATGGTTTTAATTGCATTTGTAATTTTTATTTTTAATTTAAATAAAATTTAAATTTCATATTTTTATATTTTTTAAAATTTTTCATAAATATTAATCTTTTCATTTAGATTCAATTATGATCAAAATTTTGAACTAATGTGAATAAGTTTCCATAATATAAGTTTTTAGTAAATTTTCAAAATAATTTAAGAAATTCAAAAATTTAAAAAGAGGTGAATCTAAGTGAAAAAAAAAACATTTAGTAAAATTCCGATTAAATAAGTTATATAAGATATAAAATATAAAACTTATTTCAATTAAAAAATTATACAGTAAATTTTTATCATAATATCTTTTTTATCATAGTATCTTTATCTAAAAGAGGTATAGTTTTCATTGAAAATAAAATTTTTATAATTTGGAATATTATTGAAACAAGAAGTACTTTTACAATTTTCTTTATATATTGACATTTTATGTGTGTATGCGCTTTTTAAATTAAAATATTAAAATATTATTCGCTATAAAAATTTATATTTTAAATAAGTGAGTTTATTTTTGGTAGGTCAATTAGAGATTAGCTATGTATAGAGAAAGACTACAAAACATGAACGTTTTGTAGTCTTTGGCTAGCAAATCAATAAAAGTGGGCTTGGAAGGTGATGCTTAAAGCAAGCATTGACTAGATATGTTTTTTGATATAATCACAACTTATAAATTATTAAATGACATAAACCAATAAAAATTAAGTATTTAATTAAAGTGATAAAAATTAGAATTTAGTAATATATGAGTGAAACCTAAATGGCTTGATATTATTGATTTGACCTTTCAACTTATTAAAAACTAGAATTATTATAAAATTTTGGCTTGGTCTTTCAACTTATCAAAAGTCAAAATTATTATAAAATTTCTCGTTGAATGGACTGTTAGGTTTTTTTGACATATATATATATATATAATTTTTTACCCTTTGTAGAAGATAAAAAATTTAAAAAAAAATGCAAGTGGTAAATTATTTTAAAAAAAATCTAAATAAAAGAAATATTTAAAAAAATTTAGAGAAATATATTTCTTTATTTCTCTCCACAAGGATATTATAAGAAATATAAATTTAAAAGATATGTCAAGGTTTTTTAATAATGCGTCACAAGAGTATATATAGCATTTATGTTAAAACTTAGCAACCTTAACTATCACATGATCATGTAAAGCTTAGTTCTATGGAAAACAAAAGACAAAAAAAAAAAAATTCTTTTTGTAAATAAATTAAATTATGCAAGTAAGCAAAACAAGGTTTAGCATCACAAATATGATAACATGATCATTAATTAACACAAAAAAATTAGCCGCACTTACAATGCATGTTGAAGTGCATTACAAAGTAATGAAAAAAAAATCATGTGGCACTTACCATATTAAAAAAGATACCAAAAATATACCAAATATAAACAAAAGATCAAGAACTTAAAAAAAACTTGAAATATCAAAACATGAATATATGACAGTACTTTGCAAATTAACAACCCAATCATCAATTCAGTAATGAAAAGTGCATTCAAGATAGACAAGAACCATCAATCATGCCTAATTCATGTCTAATGAAATTCATTCTCTCTTAATTGAGAGGTTTGGTGAAGATATATGCTAATTAATTATTTGTATCAACAAATTCAAGAGAGATATCACCAATTTGGACATGATCACGCAAGAAATGATGTCTGATGTCAATATACTTAGTTTTAGAATGCTGAATGAGATTCTTGCTAAGGTTGATAGCACTTGTATTATCACATTTGATTGGAATTTGATCAATGTGAATGCCATAGTCCAACAATTACTATTTTTGCCACAAAACTTGTGAGCAACAAAGACTAGCTGTAACATATTCAGCTTCAGCAGTGGACAAGGCGATCGAAACATGTTTCTTGCTACATCAAGAAACTAAACATTGTCCTAGAACTTGACAAGTTCCGGAAGTGCTCTTTCTATCTAATAAACTACCGGTAAAGTCTACATCTAAATAACTAATCAATTCAAAAGGATGAACTCTTAGGATACCAAAGTCCTAAATGCAAACTTCCACTTAAATACTTGAAAATTCTTTTGATTGCATTCAAGTGGGACTCTCTAGGATTAAATTGAAACCTAGCACACAAGCAAGTAGCAAACATGATATCAGGTCTACTAGCAGTTAAGTAAAGAAGGGATCTGATCATACCTCTAAATCGCTTTTCATTAACTGGTTTGCCATTCTTATCCTTGTTGAGTTTAGTGGTGGTACTCATTGGAGTTTTGCTTGGTTTTACTCTATCCATGTCAAACTTCTTGAGAATGTCCCTTGCATATTTGGTTTGATTGATGAAAATCCCATCTTTGCATTGCTTGATTTGTAGTCCGAGGAAGAATTTAAGTCCTCCCATCATGCTCATCTTAAATTCTCCTTGCATTAACTTAGAGAATTCCTCACACAAGCAATGGTTAGTAGCACCGAAAATAATATCATCAACATAAATTTGAACAATTAATAAATCATGCTTGGATTTCTTTATGAAAAGAGTTGTATCAACCTTTCCTTTA
>CATIWK010062302.1:0-18376 GCA_949634005.1 Mallotus japonicus | reverse complement strand
AAAAAAAAAAAAAAAAAGGCAATAAGCTTTCCAAACAATGTTGTTTGACTAGACAAAATGGACTTTAAAATGGTTGTATCCTGATATATCTCAAAGAGATTAGACAGTGGTAAGCCCACCAAAACAAGACATTTTCACATATCATAGACACAACTCATTGTAGTATTATTTTTTTTCTTCCTCTTTGACCTCTACCTTTCAGCCCTTTTGAGGGGGTTGCTTTTTATCTTTTGTAAATGCTGCTTTCTTTTTATAGTTTTGCATAAACCAATACCAAGCACTTTTAGTGCAGAATGTTGCTAGCTAGCACCCTTTCATTGTATATGATTGTTAAAATTAAAGACAGTATCGAATGAGTGGGAAAGTAGAATCACTTGCATGCTCACTTCCTTTTTTGTAGAATTTTCTACCTTTCATGTCTTATTAATAGACTTTTCAACAAGTTAAATCTCTGGAAGTTGCAATTCATTATGCTTTGATAGTTTATATGAGTTATTTTTTTTTTAAAAAAAAGAGTTTTCATGAGTTTTAATCTACTTAAAATGGTTAGTGGCTTAAAGTGTTAGTATTGGAGAGAAGAGAGGGTAAAAGATCGAACCCTGATTTCTTAGGTCCCTACTAAAACATAATGCTACTACTACAATTAAGGAGTGACATGAATTTTACCTTGTTAAACTATAAGTTTAATTTTTCTTTTATTATACATTTCATTATATAAATTTTTTTCTCATTTTAAATGAAATATTAATATGTTTTAATTTTTGGTTCCTTGTTGTAATAATTTAATAATTACTACATATTTAATAATTTTGTATTTAATATTTTTAGTATATGATAACCACATGAGTTTCAACTATTTTAAAATAAGTGAATTCCATAAAAGAAGTAAAACTTTCTTAACATTTATTTCTCTATGCACAAAATTTGAATTCAATATTTTACTTAAAAAAATTTAAATTTTTCGTCATTTAAATCAGCAAATACTAATATACATATTATATAATCTAAAAGTTAGAAGTTAAATTCTTAAGACCGTCATATTTTTTAAATTTTTTTAGAAGGTCATATGACTTAAAATTTGATGGATTATACAATAGAGGACATCCATCCTCTTATAAATTGACAACAACAAGCATCAAACTTTGCACCTTAGAAAAAAATTACCGCTTAACCCTCACTCGCTAGTATATTTTTAAAAGTTTTTAATGTAAATAAAGTTAACGAGGTAAAGAAAAAACTCTAATCTAATAAGCATAGATGTTTTTTGCTCTTAGAAATTTAGGTGGCAAATTAAAAGTATCATTATTATTAGATTTCAAAAAGTCCTTTGATTAAGCGGTTTAACGCAATAATATCATTGAAATGAGTTAAATAATTAAGCTTATAGTATCATAAAAATGTGGACACGAACTACGATGGGTTCTTATCACTACTTTTCTCATATTATTACAATAATATTCTCCAATCCATGCTTTTGAAATCAAGTTTTAAACAGCAACAGAATCCATAACATGAATATGCAAAGTTTAAAACTTGGTAACAAGCTCAAATCCCATGAAATATTGCTCTCTCCTCTCTCTGTGTATATATATAACAAGTCAGTCACCTCCTTGTTCCTTGTCTCTTTCTTTCTTTTTGAATTTGCATTTTGGCAATAATAACAAATAAATAAAAAATTTTCCTGAACTTTTTGAGCTATCTTTCATTCTTCAATCAACAAAAGCCACACGAGCTGATTTGCTTCTTTTCATGCAACGCAAAAAAAGCCCACCATTGCAAAAGCTTCAAAGGTGGTATTGCTTTCTGAGACAAGGGACTAGTCAAAAAATTGACAACCCTTTTAAGCACTATATTAATACATGCATACATAGTACCTAGTCCTGCTCATTAGCAAGTTATATACATATATATGTATACATGTATATTCTTTGTATTGTACTGTTCTTGCTATATATAGCTGTGATGTATCATATGCTACATGTCAAAAGGACAAATGAGTTTCTTGGGGTTTGCCTCATTTATGGCTAAGAGCATATATGTTTTCCTTCTTGAAATCACTAGGTTTTGGTTCAACTTTTGATGAAATAATAAAAAATGAATAAAACCCATTTTATGTGAGTAGTCATACTCTATGGTATGCTTGTGAGCAGTGTTTTATTCTGTTAGAATTTAATGCATTTTGGATGTTTCCTTTATGTAGTGTATTTTTCTTTGCATGGTTGTTGTCATTATCTTATGGTGGTATATGCTCTTTGCATTTAATGCTGTTTCAGTGAATATTTTTCTTATCGTCTGGTTTTCTAGTGTGGGGTCTAAAGACAACAAGTTTGATGCCACTATGCATGAAGTAAAGTGGCGGGGAGGTGCAACTTTCAAGCCATTCAACTTTGTGGAAGTAGGATTTTCAAGGCATAAGCGTTCTAATAGGTAGCTTTTTCACTCTTTTCTCTTAAGTGGTATGTCATTTCTATTCTTGCAATTTCTGGGTATTAATTAACACTTCTGTATTATGTGAATGTGATGATGATCTATGGTTTCTGTATATAGGGTATTATAGCTAGTATATCATGTGCTGTATATGTAACCATTTTGCTCATTTTAGTGCAATTTTATGCCCAAAAACTTCTTTACAATTCTGGGTTAGCAAAATCATAAGCCGTTAGATGTTTTGCCCGTGTGGCGGTCTTTTAAAACCAGTGCTTTTGCAAGAAGTTTTTAGAAAATAAGTTGTTCTTGGAAACAGAAGCTGAGGTTTCTTTACTGCAGAAAAGCTCATTTGGCTCATTTATCTGAAATATTTTTCAACATGGAAGAATCTGGAGATTTTGAAATAAAATGGCACAGACCTATTCTGCTGTTATATGTTTGTATATTGCAGGTTATAGTTGAGAATAACTTGATGTCTTATTGCTGTCCAGTGTATGACCATGATCTGTTCTTTCCATTGACAGTGATCCAATTCAAAAAAAGATTGAGAAACACAAACTAAATACAATCTTTGAAGGTTCTTATCACCATAAACTGGTAAGAATTTAATGTTCTTAGAACTTGCACGTATCATTTATGTAAGCAACATGGGAAATGCAGTTCAAATATTTTGGTCTCAACTTTTGAGATCAGTTATTATCTCAATGTTCAAAGATGTTTTCAGTTCAATCAAGGTTGATCTGTTTGACTAATTAATTTCTATTTTTCATAGGATAAAATGGGACAAGTGGAGGACTGTGTTGAAGCCAAGAAGACTCAGTCTCTCAATACAGAGGTTGAAGATTCTCTAAAGGATGAGGTGAGTATCTGATTTGTTGTCACTGTTCAAATGCTCATATAATGACAGAGAAATGAGTTGCTCTGAACCATTCAGTTTCAACGTATATATCGCCAGATAAGGCACTGAGCTAAGAATGTATAATTACGTTTGAAATGGAGCTTTTATTGCAAGATCCTGAAGTCTAAGAAATCCAACTTCTGTTCGTTTAGGGAGTTTCATTGGTGGTTCTGTTTTTAATGCCTGCCTTTATCGATGCTCTCTCAAATTACATCAAAAGATGCTGCCAGAATAAATAATAATAATAATAATAAAAACTGCCAAATTAGTACTGTTGACTGTTGCCTTCATGATCTTTCATTTCATGAGGAAGTCAACTTGAAGAACTAGAGGTTTGCTTGATTTCTCCTTGAAAATTACTAACATAGAATCTAATCATGTATGTGCTATTAACAGCTATCTCAATTACAAATACCTTCATTTCCTGCAACTTTCTTCACTGTATTGTGCAGATTCTATCTCTCCAGGATAGATTACAGGACCAGTTAGCGATGCGCCAGGCATTGGAGAAGGCAATGATTAATAGCCCTTTCTCATATGATACTATGACTGATAAGTCAATCCCCAAGGTAATTTCCTCTTGAAAAATCCTGCAGAATAAGTTTTAGTATGATAGCATTTATACTTGTTGGTCTAGCCACTTTTCTTTGTGCTATATCTGTGCCTGTATGCCATTTTATGGAATTCTTAGGTTTTTACTTCTAACTTCTTCTGAAACCATACAATGAAGTCCCCTATACTTTGCTTTTAGGCTGCCAAGGAACTGATCAAGGACATTGCACTGTTGGAGCTGGAAGTTGTGCATTTAGAGCGATACCTTCTCTCTTTGTATAGAAATACATTTGATCAACAAATGTCATCTCAATCATTCTTTGATGAAAGATGCAAAATGAATTCAAGCGTGCAAAATATGGTGTTTCAAATATCTTCTAGACAAGATAGCATGATGGCTAAACACAATTCAGTTAATCAGTCAAGTCGTCTTACTGAGCCTGAGAATTCAAGTGGAAATCAGCCAAAGCAATTCAGTGGAACTTGGGGACCAGAAAATCTGTTAGATTCTAGTATCTACCGATGCCACTCCTCAATGTCTCAGCGTTCAGCTGGAACTTCTCCTCCCATGAAATCTATTGCTAGTGCCATGGATGCTTGCCATTCTCTCCCATTGTCAATGCTGGAGGTAACATGACCAAGTTAACACTTCCTCAGTAATCATCCCTACAGTGTTTTTTTTTTTTTTGGTTAACACAGCAAATTCATGCGAAGCTGTATCCTTGTTGCTTCCTCAGAGAGCTCAGAATATTCATTCAACACTCAGTCTGGCAGACCATCTTGGTATTCATGATTGTGTTCTAGAGACTCCAAATTTGCTCTCCGAGGAGATGGTCAAGTGCATCTCGGCCATATATTGTGAACTGGCAGATCCACCTTTGACAGATCATAGCTATCCTCCCTCTCCCGTTTCATTACCTTCATCACCGAATGAATTCACAACACAAAGCCGGAGAGAGATGTGGAGCTCTCAGCATTTCAGTTTTTCATCCTTCAGTTCATCTCTTGACAACCCTTTCCACATTGGAGGCCCTAAGGAATTCAGCGGACCATATTGCGCAATGGCCAAGGTGGAAAGACTTTGTAGAGACAATCAGAAGTTAAAAGATATACAGAATAAGTTGAAAGACTTCAGGTGAGACCTCAGCCTTGTCAATACAGCAGATTCTTGAAATGCTTTATGTCAATCTGTTTGCTTCCTGATTCTTGATTTGATTTTCAGATATATTTCATGTAATATTTGAGAAAAAAGATAACATTAAGAAGAAAGTATTACATTTCAAGTCTGCAGCATCTTCTTTATGAGGCAAATTGCAAATTGCAATCTGCAGTTATTGATATGGCACTAAACTATTCTATTTCAGGTCACTCGTCTCCCAGTTGGAATGGGTAGATCCAAGAAAGCTGAAACGGGAGGAGAAGCTAGCATTTTGGATCAATCTACACAATGCACTAGTTATGCATGTAAAGTTCTCTTCCAAGAACATGATATATACTCTAATGCTCTGCTTCTTTGTGCTGTGTTTTGGCTTTTAGTTTCTGATTTAACACAAACCATTGTCATTATTCTGCCCTTACAGGCATTTTTGGCATATGGGATTCCACAAAATCATATGAAAAGAATGTCGTTACTGCTCAAGGTGAGCAAAGGCTTTCTGATTAATTTCAGAGAAGTTAATGTTTAAGTTTGATTTTACTATCATTTTCATGAACCCTGTTATGTTTCAGGCAGCGTATAATGTGGGGGGTCAAACTGTTAATGTAGACATGATACAGAGTTTAATTCTGGGCTGTCGATTGCCTCGACCTGGACAAGTATTCTTTATTCTCTGAAACATAAATATAACATCTCTATGTTTCATCCATTTCTATTCCTTCACAGAATTTAACATCTCTACTGTTGCAATTTCTTGTCTATATGTGATGAAAATTTCTAGATTTCTTTTTTTTTTTTTAATCTTTACTCGGAAATGACTTTGCATGTATCTGATTGTAGTGGCTGCAAAAGCTGTTTCCTTCAAAAACAAAATTCAAGATTGGAGATCCAAGGAAAGCGTATTCTATTGATTACCCTGAACCTCGCTTACATTTTGCACTCTCTGCAGGAAGTTTTTCTGATCCTGCGGTACGTTTCCTTAGAAAATGAATTATTTCACCTAGGTACTGCTACAGTACTGAGCTTGCCTACCTTTAATAAAGACAAGTAACATAAACACAAGAAGAGTGCTAGGAAAATGTCTTTTTTACCTTTGCATACATTCCTATCTGCTTCTTCTGATATGCTGCTAACCTATTGCATTTCTGCAGGTCCGAGTATACGCTCCAAAGAGCGTATTTGAAGATCTAGAATCTGCAAAAGAAGAGTATATTCAATCAACTTTAGTTGTACATAAAGAAAAGAAACTCCATCTACCAAAGCTTGTGGAGTATTTTGCTAAAGATTCAGATCTTTGTTCTGCTGGTTTAATGGATATGTTAGAGCATTTACTGCCTAATTCATGGAGAAAAAAAAGCATTCAGCAATGTCAGCACAGAAAATCCAGCAAGATCATTGAGTGGATTCCTCACAACTTCACTTTTCGCTATCTGCTTTCCAAGGAATTAGCCTAGCTAGCTAGTTGTATCACTCCTCCAAGTACGGGCTATATATAATATATTTCTGAGTTCTGCTGGCAGGATAATGTGGAATGACAGAGGAATCACAACCAGAGACTCCACAGCGTGAAATGTGCTTCCAAGAAGAATGATGATCAAATAGGCTGAAGATCGTTAAGCTTGAAACCAAACCCATCAAAGAACTTTGTAAAAGATTTGGTTTATATCAAAATCTGATGCATTGAGCTTGTGTGATCATCATTCTTAAAACAAAAACTGTTTATTGTGATTCTGCTGTCATTCTCAATTGTATTCTTGCACTTGCACGCAGTTTTCAGACCAGTTTTCATGTAAAACATAATTAAAATGGCTGTTATCGTTAGTCCTTTGTGTAAAAGTGTCCTTATTTTTGGTGGTATGAACATCTCTTTAGCATATTAATGTTTTCTAATGGGAAGTTTCCTGTGATGCTTGTCATGACATCTGATTCTTTGATGTTTCTTCCTGGGCCATTTGAAAGGGAAATTTTCATTTCTAGACTTAAAGCATTAATAAATCAAATTAGTTGAAGTGACTAAGAGAGTTTGTTTCTCATTCTCAATCATTTTAATTCAATTCTTGAGATCAATATATATTTTTTATTATCCTTTTTATTATAAAATGCATTTTTGAGAAGTGAAACGATTTAAATATCAATGATCATTTAAATTTTTATTTCATGATATGGTTAAAAAAAATTGTCCTTGAACCACTTCTCCTCCCTTTAATATCAATTAAAAAAATTTGAACTTAACAGTTCAAAATAATAGATATTATAAGGTGAGTTCATGAATGCTTTGACCCAGTTGTTAAAAGAGAAAAAAATCAATTGAAAAAGAAAAGAAACAATCAGCCTGCATAACCTTCTGAGGCATGCATCATGAGAAAAGGTAAGAGGGTAACAACAACTACACTTCCAATCATCTCTCAACAATATCTGATTTTAACACACATTTCAAGCTGCTTGCTTCCATACTTTTGACCATATCATCTCCTTCCAATCCTCAACAACCACTTTCATCTTTTTGACTAATTGACAAGAATAAAGACAAAACTAGAAATTAAAACCTCTTTTTTTAAAAAAAAAAAAAATTAAATCAAAACCTCTTAGTTTACTTCAAGAAATTGAAACCCCTTGAAGCGTGACATTTCCCTGATTTTTTGAGCAATAATCTTTTCTTTTTTTTTTTGGAAATGAGCAATAATCTTTTCTGAATAAGTGATAATAACAGTTTTGCATGTAATTCTAAAATCTTAATCCAATGAAGTAATTAAAAGATAGATTAAAATAATAGAACAAAATAAAATAAAATAAAATAAAAACTTTAGCTCACATGTGTGAAACATCAAAAGGCGGCAGATTTTCTCTGAACCACATGTTTTCTTGAGAACCTTTATTTTTTTGAGATAAATTTCAGAATTATTATAAATTTCATTTTTTAATTAGTTTTTCATATTTATATCTAACATAAAAATCTTCATACTTTTTTAAAAAAAATTTAGTAATAAAAAAATTAATTTTATAATTAATTTTCATTATTACAGAATGAGTTTTTTTTACCAATCTTTTGCTTTATATGTTATATTTTTATTTATAAATTAATGAAATCACCCTAAAATAATTATTAAAAAAAAAATTTCCATTGTGGTTTGGTCATATTGAATCGAATAAATAAAAGTTGAGTATATTTTGAATATCATTGGTTGAAACCAAAATCTTAACCACTTAAAATTTTAATAAATTAAAAAATTAAAGCTTGAATTTTTTCAAAATTATTTTGATGAGGTTTTTTTAGGGTTTTTCAGTAAGAACAAACTGAAGTTTTCATATTGTTTTTGGGTCACCACTGCTCGCTCAAACTTCTTGTCAATCAATTGCCAAAAACAACAAATCATTGAAAGTGAGAGCTAAAAAGAAAAAAAAAAAAAGAATCAAAATCTATCTACTTAGATTGCACCACAATCACTTAAATGGCGCAAAAAGCCCAACTCAAATACTCTACTTTTTGGCGCTTCTTCTTCTTCTTCTTCTTTTGATACATAATAGCAAAAACTCTCAATACCCATCAAAATACAGTCACCATTGAGCTCAAAAGTCACTCCTTTTCAGTGTTTTAACAAAACCCACATAGAAAAAAGAGAAAGGCGAGGCTATGACTATGGAGGAAGAAGGAGTGGAGGTGGTATTGGCTAGAGCTATTGAGTTGAGGCTAAAGATCAGTAATTGCATCCATAAAGCAAGTACCAACAACAGCAGCAGCCTCAATGGCAATTCTGTTACTGTTGAAGAAAAGCAGGAAAAAGTGGGTCTTGAAGAGGGTAATGTTATTGATAAAGGAGATAAAGAAAAGAACCCTAAATTTCAGTCTCATGATGTGGTGGCTTTGAGTGATGGAGCAGAGGAAGATGATGATGAGGATGAAGAGGCTGAGAGGCTTTTGCATATCCGTGATGCTCTTGAATCCCTTGAACATCAGCTATCTAATTTACAGGTTTTCTCTATAATACCCTGTTCTTTAAATTTAGAATTTAGGGTTTTATATCAAAATGTATCTGTGATAAAAAGGAGAGTTGTGGGAGTATATAGTGATGATTTATTGTTGATTCTAATTTGGTGATTCTATTAACAGAAGAATTGCCTAGAATCATATGAGACCTGATTTTCTTTGCTTTGTGTGAAATTTATTAACTGGGTAATGATTTATAGTGGAGAATAAGCATTATGAATATGCTTTGAAGGTTATTATTTTGTTCCAAAAGGCCAAAAAAGCATGATGATCAATGAGAGTTGTCTTATTGTTCTTGGTATTTTAAAATTTTTATGACGTCAACTAGTTTGAAAAATGTTCCAATAAATTGATTTTGTGATTGCTTTTGTTTGTTATTTTAGATGACTTCGCATTTGGAACTTGGATTACAGTGCTCTTCTTATTGTTTTGGAATGGTCCAGTATTTTTTCTGTATTTGATATGCTGAATGCTTTTGCATTTTGCATCATGTGCCCCAAAGCTTATATTGTAATCAATCTACTGTAAATTGCTTGAAGAGAACCCATTGACATTAGGTTTATAAATTTCAGAAGATTACTTTGAAGATCTTGCTGGAACTATAAATCAGTACCATAATGCTATTTCATGGAACAACTACGACAATTTCAATATTGCTATTGAATTTTTTTGTGCTGTAACATGTAATGATATTAAGCGATAGATATTCACTGGGACAGTTGATTGACGTTCGAACACATGCCATGAGGTAATTCACATATCTAGCACCCAAAGCAAAGGGATAGCAGAAATACTATATGGTTGGGAGTCCAGGAAGATAGTGTCATTCTGCTATGTTTTGTTAGAACCTCATTGAAATGAGCTCTACGTCTACATCATTTTCGTTCTCATATTGAACATTTGTGAGACTTCCATTTCAATGATTGCATGGTTCTGCTCTATGTGGATGATGGTATCTAGAGAAAATTCTAGACTTGTGAATTTCAGAAACTTAACAAGCATCAACATATCATGGAATATTTACATGGTCTTATATGTCAGTTGTGCTTTTAGTGCTGTGAACTGAATAAGTCAGGTCAACAAGATGTTAAATATTCCATTGTTTATTCCAGCAAAGTTGCTCCCACACCTCCTTTTTCCCCCTTTGACTGGTTGCGCTTGCATGTAATTTTACTGTGGGGATGTTGATATATAAAGTACCATGACTGATAGTGTAGGACAAGATGGACTCTGTTGTAATTTACTGTGGGGATGTTGATATATAAAGTATAAATTCATGACTGATAGTGCAGGACAGGATACTGTGTTGTTTGGTCAATGAGTAATTTTCTTTTGATTGTCTATGTATTTATTAGCATTGTTAATATGGAAAATTCAAAATAAAAATGGTGTTTCCTTTTTTTCAATATAAGAAATGCACATCCATATTTACATACTAGCTTCCATGAAATGGCATCCATAATGGTTACAAACTCCCTCAATGTTTCTCTCTCATTATGGGCAGGCTTTACAGCTACAGCAACGTTATGAAAGGGAAGTTGCCCTCGGTGAGATTGAACAGAGCCGCAAGATGTTATTGGACAAGTTAAAGGAATACAGAGGAGAAGACTTGGAAGTAATACAGGAAGCTTCTGCATTTGCTGGTGAAACAGTGGAGCATAACAATGATCTGTTGCTTCCTCCTTATCCAAGCCGTTCTCCACAATCTTTAGTTGTAGACAATCGCCATCTCCCATACCCTTCTACACGTAAGCCCATGCGAAATGGGATAATCACTGGGGAAGCAAAGAAGAATCTGAGTCATTCAGACAACAATCAGACAGATACCAGAGCCAAAAGCTCGAGCAAAGGACTGGTACATGTAATTGGGGCAGCGGCTAAGACAGTGGTTACTGTTATTGGTGTGATAACTGTCCTAAGTTTGTCTGGTTTTGGACCGAAACTTGGCAATAGAAGTTTACCTTTTAACATCACCGGCGTGTTTCAGCAGCCAGCAAATGAAGAAAAGAGAAACCGAGAATGTCCACCTGGGAGAATACTGGTGCTGGAAGATGGGGAAGCTCGATGTGTTGTGAAAGAGAGGGTCGCAATTCCCTTTGAGTCGGTGGTTTCAAAGCCAGATGTACATTATGGGTCTGGTTAGCTCGGTATTTAACGTCTGTCTTCTTCTTCTTGTTAGTTCTTCTTGGGGCACATTCATAGTCTATCTTTTGTATATCTTGTTTTTTCACTATGAAGTGTGAAGATTTTGATTTAATGGCCTACGTTTTCTGTGGCTATTAAAAATTGGCGCATGTTTGAGGTCTTTAATCCTCATGAGAAGTCATGTTGTGATGCATATCCAGTAAGCAGAAATTTTAGTTCTATAATAGCAGAAATTTCATGACGCATAACATGACAACTGCCTCTGCCTCTACTCGAAGCTCACAACAACAATTTGAAATGCGTAAACGTATTTGAATGTGGAACCTCTCCAAGCTTAGCAAGCAAAGGGTTCATTTTCTTAGTACAAGCCGCCCTTCTTGCGATCATCGAGCCCTCAGATTGATTTTCTTAGTACATGCACCAGAATAAAATAAGGCATTACTCACCAAGTCACTATATAAATAAAAGAAATATACTGAGTTGGCTCCATCACACCTTCAAAGGTCATTTATAATATTTCTCTGTTTTCAACTTTCAAGCACAATCAAGTCAAAGTCTCTTATATAAACAATCAAAAAACAAAAATATATATATATATATAACCCAATTGGTAAAGTTACTTCAGAATTATATTTGTGTCTGTTTCAGAACTAAATCAACTGATCAACTGTAGCTGCTAGTGATTCTCATGAATACCAACACTCTCAGTTCAAGGGCTGCCATGCTTCTTTCTGATGGTGAGTATTATTATTTTTTTGTTTTACCACGCTTAAATTTACTGCAGATTCTACTTGTCTTTTCTGAAAAATTAAAACACAGCTGCAGGCATCAAGAACTATGGCTGTAGAGTTTTCTCTAAGATTCATGTGATACAAAGAAATGGCCCTACACTCTTGCACAAGCAATCTTTGCGGTTGTCATGGGTCAGGAGAGATGGATCAGTCCATGAGCTTGTTTGCAGAAACCCCAAAGTTTTCACAAGTAATTTTCCTCTCTGTTCGCTCTTGTGTTAGATCTTTTTTAGTTACTCCCCTAATCTTTTAAGCAATGATAAGATTATTCTTTTGTAAATGTGAAGGTGTGGAGAGGAGTGGAAGACTAAAAGTGGGTGCATTTACAGAGGAGCAGGAAGCTCTAGTAGTCAAATCATGGACTTCCATGAAAAAGAACGCTGGTGAATTGGGTCTAAAATTCTTCTTGAAGTAAATCATTCTTTATATCTTCCTTTGTATTATTCATTAATGGTCCAGAACTATTTTATTCATGTCATAGTATAGCTTTGGTCTCAGTTTATGTGTTAATTTTGCAGAATCTTTGAGATTGCACCATCTGCCAAGAAGCTGTTCACATTTCTGAGAGACTCTGATGTTCCTCTGGAACAGAATCCAAAGCTTAAACCTCATGCCATGACTGTATTTGTTATGGTTAGCTAGATTTTGTTCACATCCATCTCTATTATACAATCTCAATACAATTAGCACTTGAACAATAAACTGAATCAAACAATGAAATTATACAGAAACTGCATATTTTTTGAACTATGTCAGAACTTAGGCTTAAACCAAACTGTGATTGCAAGTCTGAAAATTACTATTTTCATGCAGACCTGTGAATCAGCAGTGCAGCTCAGGAAGGCTGGAAAGGTTACTGTGAAAGAATCAAGTCTGAAAGATTTAGGAGCTACACATTTCAAATATGGAGTTGTTGCTGAACATTTTGAGGTAACAATTTGGAATAACAGTGGTACCAAATCTTTACAAGGAATTGTGCATCATAGTTTATATAATCTTCTCTTGATGGGTTTTAGGTCACCAAGTTCGCATTGCTTGAAACTATAAAAGAAGCAGTACCAGAAATGTGGTCACCTGAAATGAAGAATGCATGGGCAGAAGCTTATGATCAGTTGGCTGCTGCTATCAGCAATGAAATGAAGCCTCCTTCCTAGAAAAGATGAAATGTCCATCAAAATGTTTATCATTTATTTTATCATAAATCTCTGTATTAGTACTTATGTTCGACAATAGTACCCGACAAGGAGTAGTATAAAAATAAAAGATTTATGTGATGATTTTCTTGGCTTAATCCCTGTTCTAGCAAATGCAATCTTCTAACAGTGATGGCTACCTTTGAGAATTGTCACAGAAGTAATGCCAGTTCCATGTTGTCCCTTAAAATGAAAATACATAAAACATACTGCACATCATATGCTCTGCAACATGATATGCAACTCATAAATGTGAAGATGGTTCACATCAAATGCAAGTTGGTAACTATGGACTTCCATACACATTTAACAAACCATGATCGATCTCTCTGCCTCATTTGCAGATAATCATCGAAAAACTATGTACTAAATTGGCCAACAAAATTTGAAGCACAAAAGAAGCTTAATTATACACAATTTTATGAATGAAAAAATCTGCACAGCTAGCTGTTGAATGGATCAATGCTACTGAGCTATAAGGTACATGATTGACCCCTCATAAATTTCTCATAATCATTGTTTTTATTTTCAACGAAAGCCCAAATTCAAGTTGATTAGCTCCGCATCACTTTTGTATTAATGAAATGGTCAACGCTACACCACAATCCAAATCCAACTTGAATGGCCAAAACCAGGTGCTAGGCACAAGGTTTCTAGTCATGTGGTGACTAATCACAAGGTTTCTAGTCATGTGGTGACTAATCACAAGGTTTCTAGTCATATGGTGACTAATCACAAGGTTTCTAGTCATATGCGGCTGCAACTGCAAGTCGTAACCATATCGAATACAGCAACAAAAAATGGCTTTCCAGGGCTGTGAAGAGTTAACCTCATCTACCTATATAAATGCTATACATAAACCTGCTAAGAATTAAACCGCTAAAAACATCATTACCCAAATCATTTCTTGCTAATCGCATTCTTGCCAAATCAAACACCACAGGCCAATGAATACCTTGGAATGCAAGGCTTTCACTGAAGAGCAAGAAGCTCTTGTGGTCAAGTCATGGAGTGTAATGAAAAAGAATTCTGCAGAGTTGGGCCTTAAATTCTTCTTGAAGTATGTCCAATTTTCTCTTTATGTGATATATCTATATATATATATATATTGTATTACTGTTTCATGAATATTAATTGCTGCAGGATATTTGAGATTGCACCATCAGCAAAGAAGTTGTTCTCATTCTTGAAAGACTCAAATGTTCCACTTGAGCAGAACCCAAAGCTCAAGCCCCATGCCATGTCTGTCTTTATCATGGTAAGCCCCTTCTTTATATGCTTTATTATTATTATTATTATTATTAGTAATTATTAAGAGGTCAAACCATCCAACCCAATTCAATAGGACAGTTTTTTATAAATTAACAATTGTAAAGCTCAATGATATGTTAGTTTCCATTCTCTAACTTTATATACTATTTCTCAAGTGCCCCCTTAAGGACCATAACAACCACCCTCATGGGTACATGTGCCTCATGATCCTTCTTACACTTATATTCCATATATGAACATGAATATTTTTTTATTATAATCTGGCTCATGTTTAGCCGATGAGACTTAGATCAATTGGTTTAAGTTGAGATTCTAAAACTTCAAAATTTTAGATTCAAATTTCCGGGATAAATATTTCATGTGAGGTTTATCCGATTAGTTTAATTTTGAACATTTCATGCTAGTGAGCATCGAAATAAAATATGTTCCATCATATAATATATATTTTGGAGGATGACAATATTGACCTATCACTTTATGACATATCATTTTAACAAAAAAAAAAAAAAATCTTTTATGGACTGTTTACATTTTTTTATTTTAATATTATACTCTCCAATTCTGCCAATCTTATCAATAAATTAAGATTACGTTATGTGTTTGAATGTAAATTTTCAAGGTTATGTTTGGAATGTATTGCAGACTTGTGAATCAGCAGTTCAGCTAAGGAAAGCCGGCAAAGTTACTGTGAGAGAGTCCAGCTTAAAAAAATTGGGAGCTGTCCACTTCAAGTATGGTGTTGTTGACGAACACTTTGAGGTATCATTCCCCATATCGCCACCAACACCCATCACAATACTCAATAATATATTTTTACACAATACTACGTATATACACACGCAAACAAACTAATTCACAACTCAACTCAAACTATCGGATCTAAATTAGTTAGAATTAGCAATATAAATTATTGGGGTTACATTGCGTTACTAATTGACGATTAAATTTTTTTTTTCTAAATAAATATTTCATTAAAAAAAAATCATATGATCAAAACATTAATGGACTGCATAACTTGAGATAATTTTTTTTAAAGCATTTAAACTTTACATCTCATTATTTTTTTTTAGCGAAAAACAACAACTAGACCTTCTTTAGTTATTTCTAAATAATTTTTGTGAATTCCATGATGTAGAATTGAATATGGACCTTTTAATTGGTCTAATTAACCAACAGTATTAATCCTTTAATTGCAAAATAGTGGACATTTAACGAAGTTTTTTTTTTCCTCTTAAACTGAGACAGGTAACAAAGTTTGCATTATTGGAGACCATAAAAGAAGCAGTACCAGAAATGTGGTCACCAGAAATGAAGAATGCATGGGGTGAAGCTTATGATCAGTTGGTTGCTTCCATTAAGGCAGAAATGAAGCCCTCTTCTTAGAAAATTTTCTTTCCTTCATGAAATAAATTTTGTGCATTACTTTTATAGTAATAAAAAAGCCCCTCCCAGGGATGGATTATTGTGCATCAGGGCACCTTAAAGAGTAACTCTGCTAGACTTTATATGTAAAAATCAAATGTGCTTGTTTTTTTCTATTTACCATTTGTGTATTGTAAAAAATGTTCTCCCTTTCACAAAATGTATTATTAATTATGAGTTTCAAGAATCAATTTGATTTCATTTCAAATTAAAATATGATTCTCGATCATGAACATTTAATCTCAGTATGAATAACTATATTTTGTCAGATTATTTTGATGAATATAACAGGATAAGAATATTGCATTTAATGTCCCTTTCTTCACATATGCAAAATGGTTTTTCTTTTTTACTAAAATAAAAAGTTTAAATAAAATCAACATCTGTTGTTTCAAGTGGTAAAGAACTTAAATTCATTTAAAAAAAGTTTCAAATTCGAGTATTACCTTACGAATTCATCTAACTTAAACTTCGAAATAGTCGAAACTCTTATGATTGTCGAATAGTGTAAATGACATCTAATGCATATTTGCCATTAACTATATGTTATAAAAATATTTGAAATATGATTAGCCAAAAAAGTGGCCCGCCTTTGGTAAAAAAAAAAAAAAAAGTGGCCCGCCATGCCTGAAGAGGCTCCGGCCCTATGAACACCAGCTATTACGTATTGGAGACATAAACACATGGTAATCTGGCACACATGAGTTGTTATCACAGTTGGCGTTATAGTACAACTTAACTTAGAAACATGCGAATTTTCGATTTTCTCTTTCTGTCAACCAACTTACTGGAAATTTTGTAATTTTCTGTAATAATTTATAGTCTTTTGTACAATTCAGCAATTATTATTCATCAGCAAATCTTATATACATATGTATGAAATGAAGCTTTGACATCATACCCAATTCATAAAATCATGATTTCTTTGGAACTTGTTCATGTTCAATACATGTACCCATTAAGCTTCTGAATCTTGGAAAAGAGATTGAACTATATCATCTGGAGCAATGATTGAAGTCTTTATATGGATTTTAATGATACCATATAAAATATATGTAAAAGCATGCAATTAAATATTGTACTTGCCACTAGGATTCATCAATTTGACAACTTGTTTCTTATAAATTTATGCATCCCACCAGTTTTAAAGAAAAAGAAAAAAAATCTGGCTGCGCACAAATATTGCTTCTAAGTAATGAACTTTTCATTTTCATGATTATCCAAAACTTGAAATAAGCACGTTTGTTACACTATGTTATATTGTATGATATGTGTATATATTTTTAGTTTAGTGGAGGCTGAATGAGTTGAGAGATTGTAATTATAAAATTACTAAGGTGATAAATCTTAAAAATATTTATAGATGAAAAAATTTAAATTCAGAATTTTTCCACTACACTTTGATTAATTTAATTTGATCCGAATAAAACCACGCTGCTACATATATTACGACTTAAATAAAAAATATTGCTTAAGCAAGAGCAGTTTCTACCAACTAATTCAATGGTTGTTGGTTAAATTCAAAACTTTTTATATCTCACGTGGTAAATATACAAATATGAAAAGATTAATTAATTAACTAATTTCACTTGACATATTTTTATAATTTTTTAAATTCATGGCTTTGGTTTTAGTTCCTATTTTAAACAAAATATATATTTATATTCAAGTAGTTGTTGATTTTTATATTTCAGTACAATCAGGCGCATACTGAGTTAGTTTTCTATATAAATTTTCAGTAGAATCAAATTGCTGAATATATTTATGCAGCTAGTGAATAGATCCATTAATTATTATATGGTATGAATGACCAAAAGCGACCATCTTAGAAGTACATTGGCTGGTAAGTTTTGAAGAACAGAGCAGTTTCTTGTTTCTCACAATTATGGCCATTATCAAGTGCAGCATTGTTTTGATATATGTATACATAACACCACATTCAAAGACTTGTATGTATTTCACTATTTACCATTATTACTCGACTTTGATTTCATAGTCATAGCAAATGTTTCAGGAACAATATTTTAAATTTGAGCCGTAGTACATATAGCTAGAATAAATTAATTATTAAAAAATCTTTACCACTTTTATAGACCTACTCGATTGAATTGAATTAATCAAAATTTAATAAATTTTAAATATTAATATTTTTTTTTTGAATAGTTATAATGGGGAAAGGGGATGTGAGAGTTCTTAAACTTGAGACCTCTTTTTTTTTTTTTTTTTTGGACAGGAGATGGAGGGGGGAAGGGGGATTTGAACCCAACATCTCGAAGAGGAGCCATCCCCGTGGCTGGAACGAGCCAGCCCAAGGCGGGAAGCTCAAACTTTTCAATGCCTAGGGACAACGCCCCTAGGACTTGAACCCATGACCTAAGGGTCATGGGTTCCCCCTCTTACCACTTGAACCAAGTGGTGAGGGGGTATTAGATTAGTTCCTTGCTAATTATATCAGTTGTTAAAGAAATATAACACTTAATTATTTAGTAGGCATATGGATGAAAAGAAATCCAAACATTTGTGACTTTTACATAT